>OVAP01001610.1:0-22915 GCA_900406295.1 Aurinia saxatilis | reverse complement strand
TTTAACCTGGACTATGCTTTAATTTGTAACGTTCACAATTTACTTAATCTAACGTACGAACCAATCAATGTTTTAGGTATTTTTTTTGAACTTTGAGCAGAAGACTTACTGAATAATCTCTGAGATGTGTTGCAAATTAATTGTTGTGTTTACTAGTATATATCTATGCGAGCGATGCCAAATAAAACTTGCTACTGTATATGCTAATATTGCAAAGCTTAGTTCTGTTTTAAATGATGCACTAGCCTATAAAAGAAGGGGTTTAGAAGTCGAACGATGACAATATATTCTTTCACGGACGATACTACAACTAAAAATTTAATTCCTAACACAAATATTTTTACGATAGTTGATTCAACATATGATTTTATTGTATGTAAAAAATCAGAAAGAAAGATATAAAAAATTTAAAACTACAGAGAGGATAATAAAAAGATAGGTTTACGTACGCTTAAATTCCAAACATTCACAAAAATCCCAACAATAATAAACCCTAAACCGATCGAGAGACTTGCGTCTGTACATCTCCTCTCTGTCTCGAGTTCAACATGGACCAAGGTCGGTAGTTTTTGGATTTAACTTTGTCAATTACTCTTAATCCTTTATCTGATTGTTGACAGGAAGATTATAGACCTAACACTCACTACGATTTGTTTTCTTTTAGGTTTGATGAAACACAACAAGGATCCTATCAAAACGGTGGTGTGGTGGGTTCCTTATGGTTATGACCCTAGTTGTGTCCGTCCGAGTATAGAATCGGCTTTGAACAGGTCCGATGGTTCCGGTCCTGTCACCATCTATGCTATGGGGGGACAGGCGTTGCGTCCCTGATATGGTCTTCCTTTGAAATCATAATTAGAGACGCCCCGTTCGGCCTAGAAGATGTGTTTGATGACATGAACGTGTTCGTATTGGATAATCCTGCCCCAGCCGTTGTGATGCTCATAACAGCTGATGGGTCTATTCTTCTCCAAAATCTGGTTCTGATTCTGGAGACTGGTTATGGGAAAAGTTACTAAAGACTCAAAAAGAAGAGCGAGATACTTGCTGATACGGGTGAACATGCCTTTTCTGTTTCGGTAGTGTTCATGATCTCAGTGTTTATATCCGAAGTCACCTCCATAGAAAAAAAACGGTCGAATAAAGAAAAAATAATGCTGGCGGGGAGGCCTCCAATGCCTCCACCTAAGAAGGTGGTGTGGTGGGACATCGACAGGTGTCCGATTCCCGATAGTTATGACCCTCGTTGTGTCCGTCCAAGTATAGAATCGGCATTGAGCAGGTCCGATGGTTCTGGTCCTGTCACCATCTAGTGACATCTATGCCATGGGAGACACAAAACGTATCCCTGATTTGGTCTTGAGAGCCCTCTCTTCCGCTGGAATTTTGATTAAACACGCCCCCTTTGGTTAGTTAATCTTCTTATCTCTTTCTTATTTTATTTTTATGACATCAATAACGGATATGATGTTTGAATTATACTTATGGATGAACATCAGGTCTAAAAGATATATATGACGATATGCATGTATTTGCAATGAATAATCCAGCCCCACCTAACAGAACTTGGGGTTCGGTTTCATAATCTTCTTAGTTCGTTTGAATCACAAGGATTCAAAGTTATCCGGGCCTACCCTTGTCCTGGTTCCGATGATTGGCTGTGGAAGAATTTGCTAAAGACTAAGATCTTATGGGAGACAAAGAATAGCATGATACGTGATGATGCCTCTGAGCTAGAGACTAGCATGATACGTGATGATGCCTTCTCTTGTACAGTATGCGACTGTGGTTTCAGTTTATCAAGTGGCTTATATGATCACCTTCAGAGTGTACTCCACAGCGAAAAGTTGTCAGTAAAACTACCGATAATGCGGAAGTTGATGCCTGAAGATACTAACAAGACTGTGGTGTGGTGGGACACTGATGGTTGTCCTGTTTCTGATGGTTATGAGGCTAGTTGTGTCGTTCTGAGTATAAAATCAGCGGTGAAGAAGGCTTTTGGTTCTGGCCCTGTCACAATATATGCTATGGGAGACACGACACGTCTCTCTCGTCACCTCATGTTAGGGCTATCTTCCTTTGGTGTCTTGATTAGAAATTATGACTTAGGTATTTTTCTTATCCCTTTCTACTTATATTGATGATGTTTTTTGTTGTTTAGACAAAGCTTTTGTATTGTATTTTTCAGGTTTGTGTCGGAAGGAATTTGCTTTGGACCTCTGGAGAATGGATATCCCACTCCTGGTAACATGGTTATCATAACTGATAAACCTGATCGGTTTCGTATGGAAGGGTTTGAATACTTTGGCTACCAGACTAAGCACATGACAGGTTTTTTTTCTCATCTCTCAAATTATCTTTTTCTTTTTGTTTCTTTTTTATAAGAATAGCATAATGTACTGCCTCTGAAAAAAAACTTATGGTCTTTTTGAAAATATCTCTTATCGAAAGTGCTTGTCTCTTTCGAGAAATTATATTTGAACTACAACAAGCAAAAAATATACGTCCCTGACAACTTCCTGCCGGCCCAATCAAATGACCAGAAAATTTACGTTACATAAACGATGTTAATACAAAACGTATAATCAACAAAATGATTAAAAAGAAAGGTGAATAACAATATTTGTCAGCCACAAATCTCTTCATCTTGAAGATTTTTCATACAAACATCTATCGCAGATGAAGCTTCATCTCCAGTTGGCGTTTACTCATCAGCACATATCCATTTTTCTCTTACTGTGGAAAAGGATACATCGATCAATTAGCGATTGCGAGCTAGAGAGAGAAGCGTGAATAGAGAATGAGGATACGAAGAAGACGGAGAAGAAGAATACGACAAGAAACCGACACAGTAACCAGTTATATCGAGAAGGAGAAGGGTTCGCTATAGAGAAACGAGGAAGAAGAAGGACTAGGAGTCAGAGTTCTTCTTTCCTTCTTTTGGTGGTTTGATCAATTTACAATAACCGGATAAAACCGGTTGGATCCGGTTCCCACCAAATAATTGATTTGAAAACCAGACTGTTTTCTAAATGCTTTAAATGGATTTCATTTTTACCATAGAAAATCCGAATCACAATAAAAAAAAAAAAAACTGCAAAACCGATGTTTCAAAGAATCGAAAACATAAAAACTGATTATTCGAAGTGTAATCTGTTTAAATAATTGTACGTTTTATATTTTTTAAAAAATGAATTTCAATAGTGTTTCTTTGAAAATTGAAGATATATTAAAGTAAAACCTTGAATTAGAATTAGAATTATTATATAATAAATAATGTTTTATTTTCCATATGTTTTATATAAATCACATGTTTTAAATAGTTGATTTTCTTAGGTTTATAAACGCCATAGTTTTGTCCTAATATTGATCACTATGTTGGTTTACTAAATTACAAGTTTGCCAGACCTCACGATTAGTGGCGTACAGAGTTTGTTTGCCACAAGACTAAGCACATGACATGTGTTTTTTTCTTTTCTCATCTCTCAAATTAATCATATCAAAATATACTATCAGTTTTTTAAAAAGAGTTGAGTTTTTTTTATTTTCACATAGAATATTTTGGTAGTGATTAGTGAGAAGTCTCCTCCGTCTGATTTTTTATGGCTTTGCAAACTCTATAACTATGATTGCGATAGTTATAACTCCTTTGAATATCATCTCTGCCATACTGATCATTTATATATGGTAAGTAACATATTCTTCTCAAAATCAAAAAAATTATTGTAAATATATATTAGATTTATATATATACATATATATATCTTTTGCTATTATGTTAGTTAGGAAACTAGGTTAAATAATAATCTTATATATGTTTGTATATTGTAATTAATTTCTTATGAGAGTCGATACAATTCTGTGAATCATATTTCTTATCACATCGTAACATTATTATTGTCAAACAGCTCTCAAGCTGGTCTGATGAAGCTGTAGGGGAAGCTTGAATGTTTGATGTATTGTTATGAAATCACTTATTAGATTTTAAACTTAGTAACCGGTCAGTTTTGTAAGTTATGCTTCCAATTATAAGAATAGTATAATGTACTGCCTCTGCAGAATGCTTATGTTCTTTTCGAAATTTCTTATCAAAAGTGCTTGTCTATGTTTTTTCGAAAAAAATTACTTGTTATCTATAGGAAAAAAATGGTGAAACATGCACCTTTTCAAAGGTTAATTTGTGATTGGTACTTTTAAAAAACAATATAGGAGAAAATAGTCATTTTCGGTTTGGGGTATTTTCAAAATGGTAATTTTGACCTCAAAATGGTTTGGTTTTCAATGTCGGTTTGCGTATTGGTTTGGAATTTTTTTTTTCCTTTTAGATTTGTTTAATTGAAATAATTTAATTAAAATTGTTTAAAGAAAACAAATTATTCTTTAAAGATTTAAGTAGATATTAAATTATCTTACTCATCATGTTCTCTTCTAATCTAGTTTGTTCAGAGAGATATGTGAGAGACGAAAATGATGGATGATAATGGTTTTCAAATGGTTATTATGGGATCAAAAGACAAATTGATCACTGAAGAAGATAAAATAGAATTGGGTAATAGTTTTGAGAAAAATCTACTCATCCTTATGTTTTTTTCATAGTTTTCTGTGTTTTCCCCTTAACAAATCGTACTTCTCTAATTTTTTTGCTTGAAATCATATAAATTTGATGTTTTTCATGGGTAACGGTAGATAGTTTTAGTGGACACAGTTTTTTTTTGTCTCTGGCAGAGATCTCTCTGAACAAATTAGGTTAGAAAATAACATTATTAGTTAAAATAGGATCTTTTAATTACTTAAATCTTTAAATAATAATTTGTTTTCTTAGAAAAAATTCCATTAAATTATTTCAATTAAACAAATTAAAAATGAAAAACAAAATTCCAAACCAACATGTAAATCGACGCTGATTGCCAATATTTACCTTTCTTTTAATAATTTGATCGAATTAATGAAGTGTTGTAGTAGTGAAATTACTTGTTGCAAGTAGAAATAAATGATTCATCTAACTGTTTATTATACCATGACAACTAGGGGTATGAATGGAAGAGTGGATAAAGCGGGATGGGCNAATAATTTGATCGAATTAATGAAGTGTTGTAGTAGTGAAATTACTTGTTGCACGAGTAGAAATAAATGATTCATCTAACTGTTTATTATACCATGACAACTAGGGGTATGAATGGAAGAGTGGATAAAGCGGGATGGGTCAACCGTGTCAAGCGGATCAAATGGGCCAAGTGCGGGTCAAGTGTGTCAAGCGGATAAAATAGGTAAAGTAATGTGTGAATGGGAGAGTGAAAAAATGGCGGATCAATTGCGCAGAGCAGATCAAATAATAAAATTTAATTAATTTTATTATTGCAATAATATTATTTAGTGTTTTATATAAAATTTAATCATTTAAAATAAAAATAAGTAACATATAGTAATATTTTATTTTACATTGATATTTAATTATTATAAATATATATAATCATTAACAACAATACCTATAAAATAAATAAATAAAAATATATCAATCTTTATCCAAATTAATATCTTTATAATTTTAAGATGTTTTATAATATTATATAGGATTTTGGGGTTTAAAATCTATGATTATTAAAATCTTTAATCCCTAAAATTCTAAATTCTAAAAAGGGTTTTTAACACTAAATCTTAAAACTTAAAACCAAATACTTATTAAACATTAAACTCCAACCTTAGAACATTTTAATCATAAATTCTAAATTTTAAAATTCTAAATTAGTTCTAATTAAATGAAAGATGCGTATATGTGATTAATGAAAAATGGATATATGATATATGAAACTGAATATTTATAACAATTACTCTTAAAATAATATATTAGATTGAAGTTGTTGGGACATCTATAATTATTGTAATTATTTTATACTACCTCCGTTTTTTAAAAAGTGTCATTTTAGACTTAATTTTTTGTTTCACAAAGAGTGTCTTTTTCATTTTTCAATATAATTTTTAATACTAAATACCGAATTTAACCTAAAAACAAAGAAGAATATGAACAAACAACTTATGTTTTAGGGACATAACAGAATTTTTAATAGATTTTATTAATTTGTTTGAAAAAAATCAAAACAAGACTTTTTCAGAGGAAGAGAGAAAGTATATATAAGTTATAAACCTTATGATTTATTGAAAAGTCAAAATAAAATAACATTAAAAACCACTAACGCACTCTACAGTGTCAAAACTCTCTACAGAAGGGTGTGGACCAAACAGTGAAAGTGGTGCATCTGATTGCTTCATTCACGTTTTACGAGGATAGTGTGTAATTGTTTCATTGTGAAACACTTATATTATTCAAAATTTTGTGATTGGCAATAAATAAAAGGTGCGTGTCCATTCACAACCTAGGAATGAACACAACGTTTGAAAAAAATAAAAGAATGGGATTTTTTTTTTTTTTTGTGACTTTAAAAGAATGGGAATTACAATACAAAAAGAATTTGAATAGCCTAAATAATGGACCAGAAAAAGAAAAAGAACAAACTAAACAACAAACTTCATATCTATATTGGGGAAAAAAGTCTTGCCAAAAAGAATTTCAAGATCATTCTCTAACGGAGTTAGATTCAAATCCAAACACAAAACCCGCTTGCTACTACTGCATCGTTTCAAAACCGGCATCGTAGGAACCACCGGAGAGATTATCCGCGATGGCTCAACCGTCATGCTTGACCTATGTCTTCTCATGTGACCGCCTAAAGCCTGTCCAGTCCCGAAACTCTGACCGCAAATCGTACACTCGTGGACATGGTTTCCTTTGTAGTTGTTGCTAAGAGGTTTAACATCTTTCTGCTCAACGGTCATGAGCTTCGGCTTCTTATGGCTTGCCCGGTGACCACCAAGGGCTTGAAACGAAGAGAATCTCTTGTTACACGTTTTGCATTCGAACCGGTCGTTGCTCATCTCCTTATATTGATTCACAGTACCAATCTGTTTGGCCATGGAGGTTTGTGATAGTATCATTAGACATTTAGCAATGTCTAGATTCTTGATGGATTCTTCAAAATCAGATCTTTCTCTCTTCAGACTCATTTTTTCGTTTGTTTGAGAAATTAGAAAGCAAAGTAAACTAAAGATTGAGCTTTTGTTTGTTTAAATGAGAGAGTTTGTAATGAAGATTTGAGAACTTTGGAGTAATGTATATATATTTATAAAGAGCAGAAAACCTAAAAAGTTTTGACTTTCTGGTTAGACCAAAGAAAGTCGTCTACAGTAATATCCTAATTAAGAGCAAGCAGCACTGATTGTTTGACATTTTCAATATCACCCTTCCACCGCCGGCCACTAGGCTTACCAAAAGCGTTGAAAAGCAAGGGTAATATCGTCTTTTCCCTTAACGTAACACATAGTTCTTGGAAACTTCTTCTGCTGCTAAATATGTGAAACTAACCAACAGAGTCAACAAACATACACAACACCAAAACGAACCAACAACTTGGTTTCTCATGGGTTTTCGTTGCTATGGTCAATATTTTAATAACAACAAACAACCATCGATATGTATATATTTATGTATATCTTGAAAGTTGTCATCTGACCATTCCTATTTTTAAAGTTTAAATTAATTTCCAATCATTTACGTCCTTAAATCAAGGATTTCAAACCGAATTAGAGACCAATCATTGGAGAATACAGCCGGCCACGTCAATTAGACTACACTTTAAGATTTTTCTTTTATTTAAAAACGCTGAATGGGAAATGTCATATAGCCACCAAGAATCTAGTGTAAAAATGTGAGGACTGCAACTTGTTTACAAAAACTATAGTAATACAATTGTTGACAAACAAAATTTTGAGGAAATTCCAAAATATTCTTTTTGAGATGTCTCTTTTTAAAAATATCAAATATATAATCATTTGGTATTCACTGAATGGATATACATACTGTATGTTAAATGCGCTAAATATGTATGTATAATGAATATACAATTTCACATCATATTTCAAATTTAAGCAATTACATTAAGAAAAAATAGTTATCTTTTTTTTTTTGAAAAATGTCAAATTATATTTCAAAAGAAAAAAAAACGTTTGCTACATGTAGTTCTTACTAGATAATTTAATGGGGAAAAAGAAACTATTACAATGTGATAACAAGCTTAAATCATGGTCCATGCATGAGTGGAGAACCAAATTCGGAGAGAATCCCCCAGTATACGAATGGAGCTAAACTGATTCCTTATAAAAAAATAGTTATCTTTATAAAACAAAATTAACAAAATATGTTTATACATTGATGTAAAATAACTTAAAATCATCTAGTATATGTAAATCAGTTTATTTGATCAAATGTAAGTATAAATTATGGAATAGATAGCTTAGCACAAAACTTTAACTTTTCTTATAATAACCGAAACAAAATTTGCTGTCTCACTTTTTGTTGTAACAACAATGAGTGATATTAAAAAGTAATATGAAAACAACAATTTAATTATATAAAAAAACAAAATTTAAGATGATATATATGGCTTCGGAGACATAAAAAGACTAACCTTACATCTATCTCCGTCACTTTGTATATTAAAGCGACATCAACTCTTAAGGTACAGTCATTTGATGTTTGTCATTCATACAAAATAACGGTATATTCATTCGATGAAAAAAGAAAAGAAAATGGTTAATGATTTGTTGTTGGAGTAGTGAAAAATTAGAAGTCTGAAGAATATCAAATTAGAGATTTAACCTGAAACTTTTACTTTTATAATGTAAGTTTGATACATAAGATAAAAAATATATATAGGTCTAAGATGTTTTTTTAATTTTTATAGCGTAATTTTTTCAAAATTATTAAAGAAGTCTTTTTATATACGTAGAGGTTTATCTAAATGAATGTAAAATATTAAGTCAGTAATTTATCAAATTTTTAAATCCAACTACTAGAAAAGTCATCTCACATAAGAAAGATAGTTTTCAAAAAGATCTAGATTAGGGTACTTTCAAATTAGCAAACTATTTGCTATTTTGTATAAAATCTCCCCAAAAATGATCTTTTCAATTTTTTACTTTGGTCATGCATGTTCGTTTATGTATCTAGATATTGCATCCAAATACTGCATCTGGACGCAAACGAACAAGTCCTTATCCACAATTATTTATATGTAAAAAGTAAGTATCCGAAAACACGGACTATGTTCAAGTCCAATGACTATGTTTGAATTTTTGAAGAGAAAATTCATTTGTCTTGGAGAAGAAGCCGAACACACAACACCAAAAGGATGTCGTTGGTCCGAAATAGTGTATGTTCAATGTCAAACAACACCAACTTAAAGCTCAAGAGACAGTTAGATGAAATAATATCCTTTCTATATTATTAAGCTCGTCATCAGTGATGGAATCGTGACGACAGCAAAATGTATTTGACCAATGAGCAAGTCAAAGTAAAGAAGTGTTGGATCTCATAAACATTTTTATCTTGACTTTATTTACTTTTCTTGTTCTTCTAGTAAGCAAAGCCAAGCAAAGTCTTTGTGTCTTCTCTTACTTTTTTTTCTTTTCCAAAAATGAGAATATGACCCAATTTAACCGGAAACTCTCATCCCTAAATCTGAGATTTCATAACCAAATAATAATCCATGACAACATAAGGCCTTGCGTACGTACTAGTTAAGTAACCTTTACACACTCTCGATCTTCTAGACTCATTTAGTTAATGAACTTAACTACTAGAGGTTGAAATCCAATCTTTGTCTACTCATTTATTTGTTTACTACCAAGAACGGACTTCTGTTGCTGCTAGCTTCGTCCTGTCCTTGTTTTGCTGCTCTTTTTTCCATACTTGTGTTATCTTCGCTGATAACAATCTGCGAAAACAATGTCCTCATCTCCTCAATTGAAGTCAGGCTTGGCACATTTATGGTCTGTTTCTTTGGTGTCTCGTTCTTGTGCTGATCAACCTGGTCAGTGTAGCAAAAACTTTACTGTTATATTCACATAGAGATCATTCTAAAGAAGTCTTAGCGTTTTTATATGTTCGGTTATAAATGATTGATTTCAGTACCTGGTAGTCTTTTATGAGAGACTGTTCTGCCTTATTTCTGATGTTTGATACGGTCTTTCCATGATTCTCTTGCAATGATGTGACCTGGTACATGCAAGTCTCAACTATAGCATCCGTTGTTTCTTTGTTCTCACGGTCTTGCATCAACGAGTCTGTAAAACCAATGATTAGAACCTTTTTGCGAAAACGGTGCTTGAGTAGGAAAAGGTACAAGAGTTTTAGTGTGATTACCATTAACAGCTGCGTGGAGTTCATTAGTCCTAGTGACAAAGTTAGCATCCATTGAGGAAAATGTGGATGATAATTCATCATGCAGCCTCTCATTTTCTTTTGCCATGTCCCTATACACACCGAGTTTTATACAATGAAATGATGTGGAAGAAATATAGAAAGAAGCAAGCAAGGATACAAAACGGAAAACTTACCCCACTAAGACATTAAGTTCTTGTTTGTACTTCATGTTAAGATTCTTTATGCCTGTTTCAGTGGTATCCCAGAGTTTTTTAGACTCGGTGGCCCTTCCCAAGCTGCAATTCAGACACACAATGTTTGTATGAGAAAATAGAATGTGGACTAGTGAGAGGCTTAGTCGGATCAAAAGCATAAGCAGTGGGGGGAGAGGGGGGAATGAATTTGTACCATTCTTCAAGATAATTGTCCATAACTGTGATAGACTCAGCTGACGCTATTGTGTTTTCTGTGAACTGGGTTTTCACTTTCTTTAGATAATCACACAATTCCATCTTTGCACCAACCGAGACTTGCTGCATAACAGACATTTGTTCCTGCAATCTCTTCTCTTCCTGTATGTCGTGTTCCCGGATACTGCGTGATGCATCAGACACCTACAAAACGTAAAAGCATTATCACAACTGATGAAGAATCAAGGCCTAGTGGAGTTATTAATGGCTAAAGACTCACCATTGCAGTTTTCTTTGAAGTTAACTTTGATAATATCAGACTAATATCATTTAAGGCTTGCTTTTCCTCTCTTTCTGCCTCTTCCTGTTTTTAGTAAAGATAATGAGTCCCTCTCTCTCTGAACATATATAATCGAAGTTGTAAGAATTAATCCTAAGTCTCAACCTTAAACATCATTTCGAAAGCAGCAAGCTGTCCTGATTTCTCTGCTTGGCTTGCTCTAATGGCTTCTATCACGTCGTGAGCTTGGTTGTAGATGTTACTGAATATGGTGGAAGTCGCGTTGGAAATTTCTTGTGCAGATCTCATGCTTCTGATCAATCCCTGGATAAGTAGAAAAGAGAGTTTAATTTTACAGGAAAATAAGTAAGTCAACAAGAAACCAGCATATGATTTTTGAGCACCTGCTCTTGTTGTCTTGCAGCAAGAGCTAAGAGCTCCTTCTGATCATTAAGCGAATCTCGGATTCCCTTAGCGACCTTAGTAGCCTCTGTTCTCGATGCAATAAGAAACTGAGAAGAAATAGGCACTTGAATTAACACCTAAACTCGTTAAGAAATAGAAACACTTGAATTTTCATCACCCTATCTTGTTCATACTTGCTCAACGGCTTCTATTTGTGATCCTATAGAGGATTTCATCATCTCCAAATCAGAGGAAGCATTCCCCTGTATCATTTCAGAGAGTTCCTTCAAGGCTGCTATCCCTGACGTATAAGTATCTGCTGTTTTTCCAATTCTTGATTCAAGATCACATGTTGCCTGCGTGGCATATCAACCACTAGTGTGATTCAAATGGTCCAAAAAAAAGGTGGAATGACATAGTATAGCCTTTACTTACATCATATTTACGAGCAAGAAATGAATGCGCATGTTCTTCCATAATTCTTAATTCTTGCTGTTGCTGTGAGACTGATCCCAGAACTGTTCTGTGCAAATCTTTAAGGCTTTGATCAAGCTGCGACCCAAATTTCAGAAGCATGCTCTGGTTCTCGGATTCCAGCTTGTCCTTTTGGTCTGCAGAAACAAGTAAAATCAGCACTTGATGCATCTTGTTTTCAGGCCTCGATATAGGAAAGAAGAAGTACCTAATCTTGTGAACAGCAAACTTATATCATTAGAAGCATGCTGCAAATCAGAACGTAGCAGCTTTGCGCGGTCGATCAAAGAGGTCTCTGTCAACAAAAATATCAGTAAAACTAATTAAGCAACAAATTCAAGGAAGGAGGCCTTGAAGATATTTCATGAGCAAGGATTGTTACCTGAGGCTTTCATTCTGGAGATGATAACTTCTCTTTCCTTTAACTTTGAGTTAACTTTGATATAATTCTCTTTGAGATCAAGCAATTCCTTGTTACTATCTTCCAGGTTTCTCTGGACACATGAATGTTTGAAAATTCAGGAAAACTCCCATTGACAGCATGAGTAATCTAGAAGGTAAATCACTGAAGTTCTTATCACCTTGCAGTCCTTAAGGTCACTTTCTACGTCCAGTAACTTTTCTTGCTCATTCTCGTAAAGGTCACGAAACTTAGAAGCTTCCTGCATAAGAGAGAAGCCACTTAAGTTGCGACAGAGAAAATAAGTTTAGTTTCTAATAGGAGGAAGAGAAAATGATGAGGCATACTTACAGTTTCAGTAAGATTTAAATCATTCTCCAACTGTTCTATCCTCTCGATTCTCACCTGATACAAGATAATTATTAAGTCAAGCATGAAACAGATATAGACTTAAGTTTCTTCTTTCGGACCTACCTTCTTCTCAGCTTCTTCTTGTGCGTATCTTTCCTGTGCAATGTAAACACCATTTCTATCCCTTGCCGCTCTTACATCTGTATCGATTGTACACCAATCTTATAACTAGCTCATAACATACATAGAAAAACGGAAGAATGTAGATAGAAAGTTGAGTGTAAACCTTCTTTCATTCTCTCAAGTTCTAAGTAAAGGTCTTTAAGTAAAACAGCCTTGGATAATTTCTGGTTTGCCTGCAGAAACAAGTTTAGTTAGAAGGATGAAAATAAAGGGTACACAATGATACTGTGATATATAAACTTGAGAATATGGTATTGTAAACATATACCTCTGGTTTGTTCTTGATGTTCTTGGCACGGTAGGCGTAATCTAGTGTACTTAAAGTTTCTTCTAGGGAATGAGCAGATGGAGAGATTGTAGCAATGATACAAGTTTTTGTCTTCCCTCCTAGAGAATCCCGTAGAAGCCTAGTCAACTTACTATCCCTGTAATGACAAATATCCGCATTTAAGTTCCATATATTATCACAAAAGACTCATATGGTTGTGGGACAAGCAAGTACCTGTAAGGTATATGGGAAGAATGCTCCACAAGCGCATTAATGACACGGCCTAGTGTAAGCAAGCTCTTGTTTATCTCTCCTGCTTCTCTTGCACGGCTATCACGAGATCCCGAGCGTAGAATATTCTCGGATCCTGCTAGATCCACAAGGTTAAGCTTGCCACATTTGATTAACTCTTCGTCTCCCATAGACTCTTCCTTAATATGGACTGTGATTGTAAACACCGAATGAGAGCGACTGCTGCGCTTATTCAACAAGGTATCTGCTGTACGCCTTTTGGATGAGCCTCGTTCAAGAAGGGTATATATATCGTTAGCGCTGTACACAACTTCTTCTTCAAGACCCCTTAAAATCACACAACCCTTCCCATCCTCCATCAAAGAAACAGGTTTCTTCTGCTTATCCTCAGAAGATCTTGGGGAATCATCTGGAGCTAACAAGTCTGTAACTTCTTCATTGTACAGTTCCAAGAATGTTACTTTCATACTGTAATCAGCGTTTTGAGCCTCAAGAGTTTCGAAAATATGCCTAACAGCTCTTGGAATCACCCCTGCCTCCGCAGGTAAATCTCCTCCCTACAATCAATTTTCAGGAAACATGCTTGAATCAAGTGAAACAGAAACATGAAAAATCGAAATGAGACACTCATAACAAGAACCTATTTATACCTTTTTCCGCATTCCGCCTTCCATAGTGTAAGTCTTTCCGGTTCCTGTTTGTCCATAAGCAAACACAGTGCAGCTAAAACCTTCTAAGACCTCATGAACTATAGGTGAAATAGCTTGGTCATATATAGACCGTTGTTGTGCTTTAGGACCAAAAACCTTATAACCAACATCAAAATCAATCAGACCAAGAAACAGCCAATCTACAACACAAATCATAACCAAATCAAAGAGATCAAGACAAAAAACCTTATCAAAAGTGAAAAGCCGATCCACTTGCTTATTAGCAAGACTATGAAGAACACTAACTTCTTTTCTCAGTTCATTACAAGAGATCACTCTAGGAACATTCGATTTCTGCTCCTCTTCACTTAACGGTCTGCATCTTAGAAGCACTTGAACATTAACCTCTTTGTCTCTATCGAGACGGTTAGAGAAAGAATCAGGTCGTCTTCTCTCAGGACGAGGAGTTAGAAACGGTGCAGGAGATGGAATCACTCCGATTCCGCTTTTCCTTGAAACATCAGGTGTAAACGACATACTCGATCTTCGGTTCCTGAAGAATCAAAAATGCATAAAACCACAACAGAGTTCAAATCGAGATTCTTCTAAAACCCTAGATCAACCCAGAGATTCAAAATTCAAATTCCCCCCAGAAGGAGAAAAATAGTAAGAAGAGAAGTGATTTTACTTACAGAAACACAGATGAATCTAGCTAGTGTGAAAAAGAGAAATTCGAATCGAACACAAAAGAATTTAGGGAACTTTGAGATCGAAAGATGAAACTTTCTTCCTTTAGAATTTGAAAAATGTTTGGGTGAGGGTAACCGTTTGGGGGTATCTATCGATTTGTGAGCGTGAGAAGAAAATATGGGCCCAGGTGGCTCCAAATTCAAATTACTCAATCACTAGCTTAATTTTCAAAAGTTAAAACCATCAAGCAACACCAAAAGTTTCGAATAATTTTTGTTTATGCAAATAACAATTGTTCGAACATATGTGTACCTTTTTTCTGTTGTCTCGGTATTCATAATTCTTGATTACGAAATTATGATGATCAAATATGTTATCTCGGCTGAGGTTCAAATTTTTTAAAAAAGTTATTAAGATTTGATATGAAAAAGATTGTGGGATTTTGTTTAATTTTATATATTCTCTTTCTGTTTTTATTCTTACATTTTTGTTGGGCAATACAATCAAGATACATTGGTATTACATTATTACCAAACCTTCTGGAAAGATATTCCCAGGCAGTAATTACTAAGGATGGATAAACTAAAGTTGATAGTAATTCATTTGCCAAAATTTTATAAGAAACAGAAAAGTCTTATCTTTTCATGAAATTTCTTGCATCCTAAATTAGATTTGAAGACAACATACTGAATTTGTATCCAACCACTAAGAAGTCTGATTTAGCAAGAGCAAAGCATAATTAATAAAGCGGAGAAGAGAGACTTCATCAGATGTTTTATGTGATCTCTCGCAGTTTCCATAAAACACAATCCAGAGACAACACAGATATCAAGACTGAAGGTCACAAGTCACAACAACACAGTAGCTACCTCATTAGAGCAGGGCTGATCCGTAGAACACCAAATCCGCAGGACCTGTCATGTAGATATGGTTGTCTTCCTCTCTCCACTCTATCTCCAACGGTCCACCTGGTAGATCCACCGTGCATTTCTGTTCCACCAAAAACAAAGGAAACAAATATGACATGCTCGACTGTCTCGCAAAAATTTAGCATCACGTAAAAGGAATTTTAACCGCTCAAGTCACATCTCTTTCAGGGTACAAACCTAAGAATGCTTATTAGTATGACTGACACAACTCATGCTTCTAAATTAATTGCTACATATTTCATTTAACAAGTATGTGGTTCGCACATAATACTTAAATGCAAGACCTTTCAAACTTACTCTGTCTGTTCGACCTTCAAGGACTGCTGCAACAACCAGAGCACAAGCTCCAGTTCCGCAAGCCAATGTTGCTCCTGTAATTTGAGGTATGCTTCTTAAATATATATAAAAAGGATACAAAGAAATAGATATGAAAGATATGTGCAACTTAGCTAACCTGCACCGCGCTCCCAAACACGCATTTTTAGATGTGAACGTGACAAGACTTCCACAAATTCTGCAGATACAATTATGAGAAATGTGACAAAATGCCACAGAGATATTCCTGATTCTGTTGGTAAACCTTTAAGTAGATCCATTTACGAATGAAACTCCACCAACCTGTGTTAGTTCGAGCTGGGAACATCTCATGGTGCTCAAACTTGGGACCAATCTCTGGTAAGTTCAACTCATCAACTCTCAGACTCTGTTCAATGCAAACAGAAAAATCACAAACTTAATCTGCATCCACGACAGAATCTCCTTTTAAACTTTGTAGCATGAGAAGCAAACACACACCTGACCGTCCTTAGTGCCAAATGTGATACAGTGAGGGTTGCCCATGCTTACACATGTCACATTCCAGCTTACTCCATCAACAACCAACTCAGCCGCAACAACAGATTCACCTTTGTTTCCTGGCAATTTCGTCGGGACATCCTCAGCTTTGAGAATCGGTTCACCCATATCAACCTTAACCTGTACCAATATATCAATTACAATTCAGTAAACAACCTTCAGCTTTCTACTGAAATGAAACCTCGATATACCGGTAATTTACCTGCCCATCTTCTTGAATTTCTGGAATGATCAGACCAGCACCAGTATGCATCGTAAAACTGCCATGAGAATCATATCAAACTCTGACAAACATATAGAGAACATTTCTAAAAGAACTTTCTAATAAACCTATCTACAATACCTATGCTTTCCTTGTAGATTCTCAATCTCAGCAATGAATCTTGCGAAACATCGAACTCCATTTCCACACATCTGCCAAAAACATAAAAAGCCTCATCATAATACCTTCAAATCCAAACCAAATGCAATCAAATCAACACACCCAAGGCTTTACCTCTGGTTCACTACCATCAGAGTTGAATATTCTCATAGTGTAATCAGTGCCATTAATNACCGGTAATTTACCTGCCCATCTTCTTGAATTTCTGGAATGATCAGACCAGCGCCAGTATGCATCGTAAAACTGCCATGAGAATCATATCAAACTCTGACAAACATAGAGAGAACATTTCTAAAAGAACTTTCTAATAAACCTATCTACAATACCTATGCTTTCCTTGTAGATTCTCAATCTCGGCAATGAATCTTGCGAAACATCGAACTCCATTTCCACACATCTGCCAAAAACATAAAAAGCCTCATCATAATACCTTCAAATCCAAACGAAATGCAATCAAATCAACACACCCAAGGCTTTACCTCTGGTTCACTACCATCAGAGTTGAATATTCTCATAGTGTAATCAGTGCCATTAATCCCTGGCATTGCAAAGATGACTCCATCAGCACCAACACCGAAGTTTCGATCACACAGCTTCACTGCTTCCTCTTGAGTAATCTTAGGTTCCGATGAATCCCTATTATCAACCTAATTCCTCAACAGCAATCACCAAAATCTCAATGAGGCTACACAAATTTCTATAGAAAACCAAATAGAAGAAAGAAGAAATGGTCATACCAAAATGAAATCGTTCCCCAGGCCATGGTACTTGACGAAATGCAGAACTCTGGTTTCTCTATTATCGAGGAAACTTGCCGGCGAGGTTTTCTCGGCGGTGAAGGCGCTCATGGAGGTTGTTGCTGACACGCGAAGGCGAAGAAGACTAGGATTCGCGACGGAGAAGTATCTCCCGGAGAGATTGAATCGGAGAGAAGATACTGATCGAAGGTTCCTGGAGAAAGCATGCGAAGATAAGCGCGATTGCGGCGGCGCGAGCGTGACAGTGCTCGTGGCGGCTATCTCCATTGATGATGATGCGTCAGTTTTTTTCTTCTTCTCTGACCTGTCTCTGCGAGAGTCTGCGCTTAGATCTTTCCGGATCACGGGTCAACACCGGGTCGCACCGGTTTTTTAATAAAGTTTCACTAATGGCAGGTTATTGGGTTTTCTGTTTTACGTGAAACCCGACCGGTTAACCTACCAAATCCGGTTGTAAAATCACACGAATTAGACCTGGGCGTTTGGGTATTGGACTTGTATTCGGTTTGAAATTTTGGGTATGTAAAAATTGGATCTGAATTAGATTCATAAACTTTGGGTTCGGATAGTTAAATCAGGGTTCAGTTCGGTTCAAGATAGTTAAGAAATTGTGATGAATTTTATAATAGTTTGATTCCATTTTATGCTAATTCTGAAAATTTAGATATTTTGAATATTGGTTACTTTTATGAATTTTGGTATATTTTTGTTGAAAATATAACTTTGGATCATATGAATAGTCCAATAAATAGATGATATTTTAAAAAAATTGTTTTTCACAACGCAAAATTTTAGTAAAAACAAAACGTTGCGTTGTTTTCCTTCCAAAATATCAAACATCAGATCATTTTTAGGCATGGAAAGTTATTTACTTGGTGTCACTCACGCATGGAAAGTTCAAGGACCAACGTATATTTAATTTCCATTTCGTTAATGAACTCCCTTAATTAAACACTAAAAGTTCCGTCTGTAAAATATGAATTGAGTACAAGAAGTAAGAAGATAACATTGACATAACAATTTGTTTCCATATGTTAATTTATGCCTAGTACATAGTCGTACAAAATCCCTGGTTATAAAGGCCGAATTTTTTATTTACAGTAATGTTAGTTAATGATACATTTAAGCTTCTGTAATATAAATTACAAATCCCACTACTCTTAAAACCTCTTCGTCGTTCTTAAATCACATTTTTCACACAAAAATGATGAAACTCAGGAACTGGTTGGCGTGAAGGATCTTAAAATTGAGGTAAGTGAATCACTACTTCTTGTATATTTATAAAGTTTGATTGTACAAAAACATTAAAAATGTTATTGCTTCTCACAGATAAATTTGATCAAGAAGTATAAAATGATGTGCAAAGACCCCATGCAAGAGTTAATCTCAATGTGGAAATTTGCTCTCCGAGAAAGAGACGAAGCAAGCGAACGGCTACAAAACTCGCTAGCGGAACTCTCTCAAATACAGAAACTCGCCAACGACATGTTGTTGTCCGAAGAACAAAACGTACCACGTTACATTAATAATCTCTTCTCCAACGAATCTCCATCGGGATTTTCGTTCGCATCGCCGCTTAATTTACAAATCAGTACTTCCTCGCCCGCAATATCCGATTCTGGTTCTTATAATTACAACTCACCGAAGGGTCAAATGGGTTTTGTTGTTCAGAACAAGAGAGATTTTGAGACCATTTTTCTTGAGATGAATGGAGGAGTTTTGCCCGAGAAAGGTAAGCTTGTGCAAGCGGTTATTGAAGCTGGACCGTTGCTTGAGTCACTGCTAATAACCGGTCCGGTTCCAAAATGGAGGAATCCTCCTGTTCAAGTGTCCCGTAAAAAACCGGGTTTGAGTAATAATTATGAGCATATTGGAAACTGGATGTATGGTGGTGGTTTGAGACTGGACTCAGGGATGTTAAACGGGTCTTTCCCAGGCAAAAAGCCACGGTTCAGCTGTATGTCTTGAATTCCGTATGCCATTTTATTCGGGTACCTACATGTATGATGATGATAACTGATTCTAATTTTGTATTGCGAACAAACTGTTATCTCATCGGTTTGGTCTTTTGGTTTAATTTTTATTAGTTGATCTTGAAATTGCTTCCCCTTAGAACATCACAATTGATGGTTTGTTACAAAATTGCTTAGTAAATAATAAATTAAAAAGAATTAATATAATATTATGTGAGTTGTTTATAAAATTAAGAGTACCTCCATTGATGTTGCTTAATAGAATTGCTTAGGTAAAAGGAAAACAAAAATAAAAGAAAAATAAAAGAATTATTCAAGCAACACTACTAAAATTGCTTAGAGCATATCCAATGGTTTGTACTATTTTAAGCACTAAAATAGTGTTGCATTAAAATAGCGTTGAGTTTTACTCCAACTCATTGCACTATTTCTTACACCAAAAAGGAATATTCTAAGTATAATCCTCTTATTACAATTTGTTCTTTTTCTAATTGTATACATTATTTATCAAAATTATAATTATATCCATTTATTATATATTTTTAATAATTTTACCCACTAATACTTAATTTATCTAATTGATTGATGTGGATTATTAATTTAAAATAATTGGAAAGTAAAAGTGTAACATGTTGGTGTTGTTTTGCTTTAATTTATTATCTGTTTTTTTATCTTTCATTATTTTTTGTTGTTTTTATCTTTTATTATTATTTTATGTCATTATATCTTCTATTATATAAAATGTTATATGCATTTTAATTTTTAATTACCAATGAAAACATTATTATATAGAATTTGGAAATATTGTGGATGTAGGAAATGTAATGATTCACTTGATTAATCATTTTTAATAAACATTATACATTTAAAATTTACTTGGGAATTTATAATAAAAGATTTTGAAACATGGAGGACCTTTTTATAAATAAAAAAATTCAGCATGTTTAGTGCAAAAAAAAAACTCATCAAATAAAAAAAGTTTACATTATACATTTAAAATTTACTTGGGAATTTATAATAAGAGATTTTGAAACATGTAGGACCTTTTATAAATAAAAAAAAGTCTAGCACTAAAATTTTGTACTAGATGTAGTGCAAAAAAGTGGTTTGCACTATTTTAGTGTCCAATATAGTGTTTGGTTTGAGAAGATTTTGCACTAAAATAGGATTTGGTGTAGGATTTAATGTTGGGTTGGAGATGCCCTTAGCTAAGCAATTTTAATAACTCCTAAACAACCCTAGTAATAATTTAATATTATATAAATTAATTAAAAATTGTTAAGCAACTTTAAGAATTGTTTAAATAAGCAATTTTTGGTAGGTTTCTTAGTTTTATAAGCAACTCACATAATATTATATTAATTTTTTTAGTTTATTATTTACTACGCAACTTACTAAGAAACTTCAATGGATGGGAGAAAGAATAAAATTACTAAGCAATTTTTTAAACAAAATCTTATTCTTTCTCCCATCCAAAAAATTGACAATCCCCCGCCCCTATACCCCCAACAAAATTTAACGATAATAAGATATAAATTATTCTACGGCAACAACAGCTTCTTTTTATTTGATGATGGCGATTGCGACGATGGTGACTATAGTTACAAAGGCGAAGACGGATTCAAAATCGAAGCTGAGGGAGATTACCTAGAATCAACTAGGAGAAAAATAATTGAGAGTCAATTTAAGAAAAATACAAGAGACTAGTTAATGATGTCAATACAGTCTCCTCAACCTAAATTCAATCCATCTAACTAACATGTCTTTTTTTTTTTTTTGAAATACCAAGAGGTTCTGGGCCTAGGCCCGTACATCCCCTCAGGCCCGGGACCAGAGCATGTTATATGGTCCCGTCCCAAGAGCCACTCGAACCGGCGACCTCTAGGCTTTGTCTGAGATCTTTACCAGTTGAGCTATTAGCTCTTGGTCTAACTAGCATGTCAATTTTCAAGTATTCTCCTAAACTCTTATATATGTATGTTTTAAACTTTATAACCTAGTGTTTAAAGTCTTCTAAATCCTTATGTTTTTGTGTGTGTTTTAAACTTTATAACACAGTGTATAAAACCATATCCTTATGTGATGTTCAATATCGATTCACTAGTAAAGATCTTCAGTTATATATTTCAAATTTAATGCCATATTTGATTCTTGATCATGAGTTTACCCTTAACAAGTCTAGAATTTGGCCCCTAAAATTAGTCACCCAAATTTTTGAATGGGTTCGACCCGTTTGGAGAACTTAAGTCGAATATGTGTTGAGTCCTTGTTTAAATGAACAATTTCTTTCTTTCGATGATTCACTTTCTTTGGAAGTATAGAAAACTCCTCATTTTCCTTTTCTTTCTTTCTTTAAAACTCTCTATATCTCTCTTTCGTATCTCAAAGAAGTCTTTTCAAATTTCCCTTCTCTTGAGATTCAACCAATGTGAGCCATCATCCAGTTATGAAGGGTCTTTGAAGGTCCTTCTCCAATGTTGTAATAGTCCCACCTTCATCGAGCTTAGAGTTTCCAAAACCAGCAAATAGTGTTAAGTTTCATGGACATCCAACTAAAAACCAATTGACAATTAATGGAGAGACCCATGTCTCTTATATATTACTTAGGTCCCTTTACATATTTCAGATGTGGGATATTCTCACACGCCCCCTCGAGATAATGGCCCGTCTAGTCATTAATCTTGACAATATCCCATTTTAGGATCAGTTTTGGGTTAGATTGATCAGGCTTCCTTCAGGCCGGACCGATTTCGGTTCGGTGGGGCAACGTATGTTCGGGTTCTGATACCATGTTAAGTTTTATGGACATCCAACTAAAAGCCAATTGACAATTAGTGGAGAGAACTTATGTCCCTTATATATTATTTATATCTCTTTACATCTTTCAGATGTGGGATATTCTCACAAGTAGTCTCTCATGGATGTTGTTGCACTTATATGTTCTTCTTCTACTGTTGTCGTTTGCAATTTCTTTTGTCAAAGACGGCGGCAAAATTTTTAATTTGTTATGGTCTCTATTTATTTTAACTTTTTTGCTAACATTTTGGATACTCTCTTTGTTTTCTCACCATGTTTAATGAATACGACTCATGTTTTCATTTTCGAGACTTTCTTCACTTTGAGACGATTACTCTGATGAAATTCGATTTTATAATTTATTTATTTCATCCAGATTATTTCATTTTTCGGTTTTAAAGTTGTGGTTTGATTTTTTAAAATTATGGTTCGGTTCAGAAACTTTTTTCACCCCTAACGAAAATCAAACCGCAGCTCTAAAAATACTAATTTTTCATCAAGAGGAATATGTTTAAAGCCTATGACTTAAGAGGATGCTTGATGGTAACCCTATCTACGTGACTGGAGATCCCAAGATGTAGGTTTAAAGGGAAAACAAATTCAA
>OVAP01001609.1:0-22918 GCA_900406295.1 Aurinia saxatilis | reverse complement strand
TCCTTCGGCTTCAGCACGGTTCCATCCACGAACCCATACTTCTTCTTCACCTGAAGTGCTGATCTTACAGCCTGTGCCCACTCATCGAAGTTGTCTACGGTGAATTGTACCTGTGCAATGACGGCACCAGGGTTTTCATTAGCCGATAGCTGATATATAGATGCGGCGTTTGTCTTTGGATCTGTGGTAACTACTTCGCCAGCCATTGTGTGTTTCGATATGATCGATTAACAACTAGGCTCTGATACCATGTAAAACACACACGGTGGTGAATTTCTGTGTATTCATCTTGAGGCCAAAAGCCAAGTTTATATACAATGTATTCTGCCCTTGTCTCCAAGTTACCTAGCTATACAAAAGGAAACCCACAATATACGACATTGAAAACTTGATACAAAAGAGATATGCTCGATATATGGAAACAATGAAACCAATGAAACCAACTCGTGTAACCAATGAAACCAATGAAACCAACTCGTGTAACAATAAGACAAAATGTTTTTGAGTATAACCCATGCTGCTACTAAAAAGAACAATATCAATATAGTTGAAGATAAATTTTTGTGCTATCTTTCAAACCCGTACCTAGTTCAGAACGTCCATCACGAGGAGGGACGCAGTGCAATTTTCATCACGTTTAAATTTTGTTTCCTTGACAACGTTTGATTTTTGTTTCACCCTTAAATTAAAATTTAAACCTTCTCCCTGCCCTTGTAGACTACCTTTCCCTCCTAGTAATCCAAACAAACCAACTTTAAATTCAACAAATTTTAGGCTTTAGCAGAAACAAATACGAATTACAAAAATAAAATAGACAAAGCACTTATTTAAGAACCTTCAATCCAAACTTGTCAAGGAAATGAATAACAAATAATGTTCAAGTCATCATCATCAATGAAAATTTGACCACTTTCACTTAAAGGAGAACAAAATGAACAATCCAGACACTTCAGTTCAACAATTATTATCAAGCATGGTTTCTTAACGCCCTTGGATCAAAGATTGTGTCATCTCATTGACAGTTATCAAATCTCTAAAACGGGATTCTTCTTCTCTCGTATGCACCACAAATGTGGGTTGTTTTGGTGATGGAAGATCGGATGTTGTGGTGAGCATAGACAATAACTCAAGTGTGTTGGGTCTGTCTGCAGGTTGGTGTTGAACACAAAGCAAACCAATCTGAACACATCTCCCAACTTCTAACGGGCGGCATGAGTCACCAACATCTTTATCCAAAAGATTAATTCCTCCATTCCCAGACCAAGATTCCCACGCCTGTTGTTTAGTTTTAGATCTTAAGAATATAAGAGCAAGACATGTTTTGCAAATGTAGGAATACCAAATAATTTTACTTACATAGGCAAGAAGAGTCTTTCCTTCTTCCCCATAGCTGAACCTTGAGATCTTCTCTCCGCTTATGATTTCTAACAATAGAACACCGAAGCTGTAGATGTCTGATTTCTCAGAGGACACCCCAGTCCATGCATACTCTGGAGACATATATCCTCTGCGGATGTATCAAATAATTTCTCCAAAGTTAATTATATGATTATAACTATGAGTCATGCATGGTTAATAATTTCAAAGTAGATTCTTACAGAGTTCCTACAACCCTGCGAGTGTTGTCCTGATATTCGGTTCCCTGATACATCCGCGCCAATCCAAAATCTGATATTTTTGGGTTCATTTTCTCATCCAGAAGAATATTGCTCACCTTCAGGTCTCGGTGGATTACCCTGAGGCGTGAATCACGGTGGAGATAGAGAAGTCCACGCGCAATACCTTGAATAATATCTAGTCTCTTTGGCCAGTCAATCTCTACCCTCTTTCTTGAATCTAAGCAATAATAACACGTAAAACCTATGACATATGACATACAGAGAAAGCTGCTGATAGTAAAGGATTGATACAAGAGGGAACATACCAAAGATAAAGGTGTCAAGGCTTTTGTTCACAAGAAACTCATAAATCAGTAGCTTTTCTTCTCCTTCAATACAGCATCCCAAAACCCGGACTAAGTTTCTGTGTTGGAGTTTTGAAATGAGTACTATTTCATTCATGAACTCCTCTTTCCCCTGTCCAGAGCTGCTAGAGAGACGTTTTGCAGCAATTTCTCTCCCATCTTGCAGCTTTCCCTAAAACAGATAACAGAAGGTCATTTAGGAAAAAAAAGAAAAGAAAAAAGAGCAAAGAGAATTACAAAATTTTGACCTTGTAAACTGAACCAAATCCACCTTGCCCGAGTTTGTTTGATAGACTGAAATTATTGGTAGCAGTCAGAATGGTATTCATCTCAAAGAAATCTAATCCTGGGACATCATGTGGTTTCAGATTATTCCTCCATGCGTCCTTCCTTATATGAGCTGAAATTTAATTTATAATTAGTGTGCTAGTACTCTAGCCAAGTTAGCATATTAAGATTCTTTAAAGCAAACCATAACCAAGGTACCAAAACGAACATGTGTACAAAGAATATATCCAAGTGAGTCGATTTAAGTGTGTTGTTGTAGTGGCAAACTTCTATTTTATTTATTGCGTATGATCGTTTTGTTTGCAAGCAAATGAATATATAAAGAATGAGAGATCAATAGATAGTAAATTCATCAGTGTGTTACCTTTACTTTCTACTCTGCATTTCAAAAAACCAAATGCAGCACAGCCCAATATTACAAAAAGTGAAAGGCTCACGATACTGGCAGCGATGGCCTTCTTGTGCTTGTTTCCACCTGAAAAAACGTAGGACAAGATAAACAATATAAAATGCATATAAATTGCAAAAGTTAACGGTTTTTTACGCTGTACCTAGTTCAGAATGTGCAAGCCGAATGGAAAGAAGTTCTCCTCCTGAAGAATATTGCACTGCATCCATTAGCTCTCGGTTCCACACTAAGCACCCTATTCCTTGAATATAAGAAAAGGCCAAGCAAGAACAATTGTGGAGGCAACTTTGGTGGCATTCTTCAGGCTTCATAGAACCTGCAAATTCGTAAAAGTCTGGAGGCTTTATGTTGGCAACAGGATGGAAGACGTTTACATCTTTGCCAGTAGAGTTTCCCTGACAATTTAGTTCGGTACGCCTCACACAACCACCAGTCCAGTTCCCTTTGTTCCACTCTTCAATGTACTTTGGTATGAAACCTTTGATGCATTTACATTTTGGAGGCATGGACATAACACATATCCCAAACGGTCCACATACACCGTAATAATCACAAGAGTTCTTTGGAGCCTCAAAGTCCAGTTCCCAGTTGGTACCATTATGCTGAGATATCTTTAGTGAGCCCTCTGATGTTATCATTATGAATGAAAATTTGTAGTTTCTTTCAAGATAAGTGAAGGATCCTGACCCGTTTGAATCCTGCTGAATGCTTAATGGACTAGTGTATGATTCATCCATAAACGGTATCCCAGTGAATCTTGTTTTAGCCCATGGACCGCTTCTCCAGTAAGGCGCCGAACCTCTCATTATGGACATCTGTGATGGCACTTGCGGTGTAATCTGAGCCACAAATTCTCCAGGCGATGGATCAAGGTAACGTTTCCAAGAAGTCAACACCCGCTTCTCACCAGTGATAAGGTTATACGTTAAGGATGAGTGAGGTAGCAACATATCACCAAGATGCTCAAAGCTTTGCCATAGAGGTCTCTCAGAAACATTGTTTCTGACAATAAGATTTCCAGTGTCTAAAAGCTCTGCGCGATACCCACTAGCGGCAAAAGTTACTCCAGTGGACCACACAACATCATGTTTTCCTTCAAATAACACAAGACTTCCGTTGCTGCTGATAGCTAGATTTGCTGTGGAGTCTGTAATTGGCTTTTCTCTGTTGGCCACCCACACAACGATCCGGGGAATTGTATCTTTGAACCAGATTCCAACATATTGATTCTGGGTGTTATTAAAACTGAAGAATCCCATTTCATAAACCCCGTTGGAGGAGCTGAGAGTCTTTCCTATTGACAAAGGACTTGTCGGCGTTATAGCTGCATAGCTAAAACATAAGAGTGTGGTAAACAAAAGCAAAACAGCAAAGAAAAACATTGTCATCCCCATGTGCCGTCTTTTGTCTCTAAGAACGATCTCCTTCAACCTAGCGTAGTGTAAGAAGTGAACATCTATGCAAGAGAAAGTAAGCAAAGAAAAGAAAACTGAAGACTCGATGAGAATTATTCTCAGGCAGGTCTCTAAACAATTTTGAGTCTTTGACCATAGAGCCAATCTTCCAAGCTTCTGCATTACTTTATTCACGATCAACTTAAACCTTGTTTTATAATACAAATTACGTAAAATGAAATGCTTATGTTTACCAGTTGGCTCCAAAGAATTCCAGACTTTTACCCAATCAGCCATGTTTGACCACATTTTGAAACATTCTGTAATTTTCATGTCCTTGTTAACTAATGAGAGATAGTCATCAACACTCTTAAACAATTAAAAAAATGATAATTGTATCCTTTTACCTTATAGTCTGAACCAAGAACTCCAACCGTTTACACAATCAAAACACGCACAGTTGACCTCAATTTGGTATAGATATATCTATTAAAAGATAATATAGGATTCGTCATCTCTTGCGAAAGCCTAAAGACCCAGGCAGAACCAGTGAGAGATAGTCATCATCAATGTGTTACCGCTTACCAGTAGCAAACAGGTTGACAAATAAACAACAAGGAACCGATAGAGGATTAGTAAGATCATCAGCACGAAATGACGAATATAACAAAAAAGAGAAAGCCTCACAAAGCTAGCAGCAATGCTCTTTATGCGCCGATTTCCACCTGGGATATATAAGACAAAACAAATATTGACAATAACCTATGCTGCTACTCAAAAGAACAATATCATATTAGTTGAAGGTAAAGTTTTGGCTGATGAAAGTAGTTCTTTTGTGCTATCTTTTAAGCCATACCTAGTTCAGAGCGTGCAAGACGAATGAAAAGAAGCTCTCCTATTCAGGAAAAATTCACTGTGTCCGTTAGGCTCTCCACACTAAGCACACTATACCTTGGATATCAGAATAGGCCAAGCAAGAACAATTGTTGAGGCAACTTTGGAAGCATTCTTCAGCATCCGCAGAACAGGATGGAAGACTTTACATCCTTGATACTGTAGTTCTGTACGCCTTACACAACCATCAGACATTGTGTTGTTTCCATGTCCTTTTCAGCTCTTCGAGTCCAGAAGCTGCATAAGATAAAAATCTACACTTTGCATCAATACAAAGATGATCATATGAATAAATCAGGTCTTTCTTACTGGCTTCTAAAGTCCTTGTTTCATCCTTACATTAAAATTCAATTGTTACAGGATTCACCAGAAAATTTTCTTGACCACTAAACAAGAAATTATTTACACGAATCTCCTTGCCCTGGTAGACTACGTTTTTCTCCTGGTAATCTAAAATGAATGTCCCAATACACGAACCGATGCACGTGGAAGTTTTAGGCTTTAGCAGAAACAATTTTCTTTTCTTTTTTTTGAAAATTTGTTAAAATTAATTCAAAAAAACGTTTTTACATGGGAGCTTTATTGTTTGATCTAGGAAATTACAATTTTTTGTTCTAGATAGTGGCCTTTAGCGAGACTCAAACCAGAGGATGAGAGTATCGTTGTAGAGTTGATCTCCACTTCGACGGATGGAGCTAATACGGTTGCGAATCAATTTTTCCACCAGCCGGATGATGTGAGGCGGATCATGTGGGGGTGCACCATGAAGGAGATCATTTCGTTCTTTCCAGAGATGATATATCACAGCTTGGAATACGTACTTACGCAAGAAAGCAGTGTCTCTTGAAGTCGCGTCAGAGCTCAAGAGTTGTAAGAGTGTGGACCATGTGGAAGTGTACTGATGGCGAAGCAATCCTCCGCTCAGATTTTCCCACACAACTGATGAGTATGAGCAAGCAAAAAAGAGATGATCTCAAGTTTCCATCTCCTGGTTGCAGAGCATACATGTCGGATTCAAATTTAGTCCCATAGTGCCATTCTCGCACCAGTTGCATGGTCAACCACGTAATAAAAGCGAGCTTTGGAGTATGATATGGGAACCAAATCGTCGCGCTCCACGGAACGTGCGGCCTGTCTCCTCGAAACAGAGCAAGTGTGTGTGCACTTGAGAATTTTGGTTTATATATCTATACAAAAACAATTACCAATTACAAAAATGAAATAACAAGGCACTAATTTAAGAACTTCATCCCAAACTTGTAAAAGAAATGAATAACAAAGAAATGTTCAACTCATCATCACTGAATGGTTGACTACTTTAAATTAGAGAAGAACAGAATCAACAATACAGACACTTCAATTCAACAATTACCATCAAGCATGGTTTCTTAACGCCCTTGGATCACAGATTGTGTCATCTCATTGTTAGTTATTAAATCTCTAAAACGGGATTCTTCATCTCTCGTGTGCACCACAAATGTGGGTTGTTTAGGTGATGGAAGATCTGATGTTGTGGTGAGCATGGACAGTAACTCAAGCGTGTTGGGTCTCTCTACAGGTTGGTGTTGAACGCAGAGCAGACCAATCTGAACACATCTCCCAACTTCTGACGGGTGACATGAATCAGCAACATCTTTATCCAAAAGATCAATTCCACCATTTCCAGACCAAGATTCCCATGCCTATTGTTTAGTTTCAGATCTTAAGAATATAAGAGTAAGAAATGTTTTGACAATGTATGAATACCAAAAGTTTTACTTACATATGCAAGAAGGGTTTTTCCTTCTTCCCCATAACTGAACCTTGAGATCTTCTCTCCGCTTATGATTTCTAACAACAGAACTCCGAAGCTGTATATGTCTGATTTCTCAGAGAAAACCCCGGTCCATGCATACTCTGGAGACATATATCCTCTACAGATATATCAAATACATCGTAGTTAATATATGATTATAAAATCTGAATCCTAGTTAACCACGTCTTTGAAAAGATTCTTACAGAGTTCCTACAACCCTGCGAGTGTTGTCCTGATATTCAGTTCCCTGATACATCCGAGCCAATCCAAAATCTGATATTTTTGGGTTCATTTTCGAATCTAGAAGAATATTGCTCACCTTCAGGTCCCGGTGAATTACCCTGAGGCGTGAATCACGGTGGAGATAGTGAAGTCCACGTGCAATACCTTGAATGATATCAGATCTCTTTGGCCAATCAATCTCGAGCCTTTTTCTTGAATCTACACAATAATAACGTGTAAAAACTATCAGATGAACAGTTATAGAAAAAGATGATGATAGTAAAGGAAGTACTCAAGAGGGAACGGACCAAAGATAAAGGTATCTAGGCTTTTGTTCAGCAGAAACTCATAAACCAATAGCTTCTCTTCTCCTTTGATACAACATCCCAAAACCTGGACTAAGTTTCTGTGTTGGAGTTTTGAGATGAGCACTATTTCATTCATGAACTCCTCGTTTCCCTGTCCGGAGCTGCTAGAAAGACGTTTTACAGCAATTTCTTTCCCATCTTGCAGCTTTCCCTGAAATAAATTACAGAAGCCTAACTCCAGAAAATAGACAAAAAAGAGCTAAAAGAATTGAAACTTTTTTTACCTTGTAAACTGAACCAAATCCACCTTGTCCGAGTTTGTTTGATAGACTGAAATTATTGGTAGCCGTCAGAATGGTATTCATCTCAAAGAAATCCAAACCTGAGACGTCTTGTGGTTTCAGACCATTCCTCCATGCATCCTTTGTTGTAGGTGCTGAAATTTAAGTTGGAATTGATGTCTTAGTGGTTAACATAGTACTCTTCCATAAAAAGTGAGCACATTAAAAAATTTCTTCTAAAGTACATATGTTGGTTTAAAGAACATCCGAGTGAGAGTTGATTTAGTGGAAAAATCTAGTTATTGATAATCTGTAACAAATGTAACAGAGCATTCATATGAATAGATTATCAATGAGCACTTAATTGTTTCGTTGTCAAGCACATCGATAGTTATCAACGAGAGATTGATAGATAATAAAGTCATCAATATGTTACCGCTATGTTTGCATCTCCATAAACCAAACGCAGTGAATCCCAAGATCACAAAAAGGGTAAGGCTCACTGTACTAGCAACAATGGACTTCTTTCGTTTATTTCCATCTGAGAAATGTAGAACAACAAATTAAATAAGAAGGTATGCTCCTATCGACAAGAGCAATATCAATGAAACAAAAGATAAATTTTACCAAAAAAATATCAATGACACAAAAGATATAATTGCAAATCGTGAATAAGGTTTCTGATTTTTATCTTTTAAGCTGTACCTAGTTCAGAATGTGCAAGCCGAATGGAAAGAAGTTCACCTCCTGAAGAATATTGCACTGCATCCATTAGCTCTTGGTTCCAGACTAAGCACCCTATTCCTTGAATATAAGAAAAGGCCAAGCAAGAACAATTGTGGAGACAGCTTTGGTAGCATTCTTTAGCATTCACAGAACTTGCAAATTCGTAAAAATCTGGAGGCTTTATGTTGGCAAGAGGATGGAAAACGTTTACATCTTTGCCAGTAGAACTTCCTTGACAGAGTATTTCTGTACGCCTCACACAACCGGCAGTCCAGTTTCCTTTTTTCCACTCTTCAACGGATTTTGGTACAAACCCTCTGAAGCATTTACACTTTGGAGGAACTGACGAAACACACAACCCAAAAGGTCCACATACACCATAAAAATCGCATGAATTGGCTGGAGCTTCATGGTAAAATTCCCAGTCCATCCCGTTATGACGAAATATCTTCATTGATCCCTCTGATGTTAAGATTATACGTGAAAGCTTGTAGTCTCTTTCAAAATAAGACAAGTATCCTGACCCATTTACATCCTGGTGAAGGCTTAATGGACCAGTGTATGATTCGTCCATCAAAGGTATCCCGGTGAACCTTGTTTTAGCCCATGGACCACTTCTCCAATGAGGCCTCGAGCCTCTCATAATAAACCCCTGTGATGGCACTTGAGGTGTAATTTCACCCACAAAGTTGCCAGGTGATGGATCAGTGTAAGTTTTCCAAGATGTCAACACCCGCTTCTCACCGGTGGCAAGATTATACATCAGAGATGAGGAATGTAGTAAAGTATCACCAAGATGCTCAAAGCTTTGCCATAGAATTCTCCTCGAAATCTTGTCTGTGACAATAAAACTTCCGCTGTCTGAAAGCTCTGCCCGACACTCAATAGAGGCAAACTTTACTTCAGTGGACCACACAATACCATGTTTGCCATTAAATAAGCAAAGACTTCCGTTACTGCTGATAGCTAGATTTGCTGTAGAGTCTGTAACCGGCTTTTCTCTATTGGCGACCCACACAACAATCCGGGGATTTGTATCCTTGAACCAGATTCCAACATATTGATCCTGATTGTTACTAGGACTGAAGAACCCCAACTCGTAAACCTCGTTAGAGGAGCTGAGAGTTTGTCCAATTGACAAAGGACTTGTTGGCGTTATAGCTGCATAGCCAAAACTTAGGAGCATGGTAAACAAGAGAAAATAAGCAAACCTCCTCATCCCCATGTGTCGTCTTCTTCAAAGTAGTGTAAGATGCGAACACTATTTTCAAGAGAAAACAAACTCAAGTACTTTGGCGAGAATTATTTTCAAGCACCTAAACAATGTTGACCAGACCCCTCTTCCAAGATCCTGCAATTCTTTATTCACAATCAACTTAAACCGTGTTTTATAATACAAAAGCAAATTAGAATGCTGTGTTTACCAGTTGGACCCGAAAATTTGAATCCTTAGAATCTAACCTTTTACGCAGTCAGTACTGCAATGACCTCACTCGTATTGAAACATTGTGTCACTTTCACGTCCTTATCCAATCAAAAGATGAGAATCGTGCGCCTTAATTACCTTTCACAGTCTGAAGCAAGGAACTCCAGGCTTTTACCCAATGGAAACACGCATAGTTGACCTCAGTGGGCTCAGTTTGAACCGTTGTTTCCTATCTACACTCTGAATCAACTGAAATAAGGAAGCCAAAAAATACTGGGATGGACCCAAGACAAGTAGACAACCCATATCCGATCAGCAAGCTATTCTTTCATACCAGTTTTAAAAAGCCGACGCCAACCCTATGGCCCACTAAATATTGTGAAACAATTGGCATTTCAGTTAGGCATTTTAACGAACAACTCACAGGCACATCTTTCACAAAATATATCTCCTTCCCTCTATCGCCCCACCTCATTTCAATGTCCAGATTTCTCAAAATACAAAAAATAACACGCTTTTACATTGAGAAAATCAGAGGTTTCGAGTCTTTGAGAAGAGTCTGTAATTCTGTATATATGATATATAATTATTATAAACAAAAGAACTGTTTTTTGTTTTACGTACAAGATATTAACAAGGCACACTAATCTTCATAAATCATCGCTTAAAGGAAAAATCCCTCAAGGTTAAACTAATCTCATGCTGGGGATGTGTTCTTATATGTCCTGGTCCAGGAGGAAGCTCCACAGATGGAGCAGAAGCCTCAACAAGCTTTTTCTCTGACCCTTCTTCTCTATATTTAGACTGATTATTTGCATAAGACGAAGATCCTTCACCAGTCTCGTGCTGAGACTCAGGATCCCACGAATCGAAGTCAGAGTTTCTGGGAGATATCGAATGCGTGAAGCTGTCCACGCTTCTGCTTCGTTTGTGGACATTACGGAGGAGATGGATCGGAGAAGAACCGTGCGTTGGTGTAGGTGGTCGGCTTGAGAAAGGTGTTGTCGATTCTGAGTTTCTTCCATGTTTGATCTGTTTTTTAGCTGTGTGATGCCACTTCCTTAACGCATTTGCTACTTTGTCATCGAACACTGTTGGTTTCATATTTGAACCCATCTTCACCCAAAAACAAACATTCAAAATTAATAACTCAACAACAGAGTTCACTGCTTTGTGTCTGTGTGTATTTTTTACCTGAGTAACGAGAGCGTAGAGAGGAAGAGTCACGTAGCTGCAAAGAATCTGCACGATGAATCTGTTGAGAGAATACGAAAAAAGTTTGTGACTTTGTTGATAATTTCTCTCTTTCTATTGATTCATTGGTTAAGCTTTAAAGTTTTACGTACCCTACTACAATTCTGATGACAACATCTACACTGCTTTTGTGGAAACAATTCTTTAGATTGAATTCATACTGCAAAATACCAAATTTTATTTCAGTCAGTGATTTGTCTATATGTTTACTTCCAAGGTGTGGAGTTAGTTGTTTGCTTACTGTACTCCAGGCAAAGAAAGCGAGTTGAAACGCGTTCTGCAAATGACAGACAGTTTTTGGTTTATTTTGTTGCGGTTTGTTGTGACGAAAAAGAATGTGAAAAGTAAGGTAATGTGTACCGTGAAAAGGACTAAGTGGATGAGGAAGAGCATGAACCGTGGGCGACCGAACCAAAAGAGGTTATCACCAGGCTGAACAACTGGTGTGCCTTTTACAACGTCGCCTTTCTCTTGGATTCTAAGTCCCAGTTTTGTTATTATCACTTGAAGTTTTGTCCCAACAATAAGACTTACCTGCAGTTTGTATTCTTGTTAAGAAGATGAAAGTGAAACAGATATATTATGTTTGTTTTCAAAGGTTTTGTTGCTTACGATTAAGGGAATAAACGGTAGCCAGAGGTAAGAATTCAGTCCTGTCCAATGAAAAAGCAAAGGAAATATATTAGAGTTCTGGAGATGTTCTAAGGGTTTTAGGAGATACCGATGCAGCAACGCTTTGAAAAGGAGTGTACCATGTGTGTTGGTCAGGAGGAATAGCACAGCCACAAACCAGATGACAGGACTGAAGATATAAGAAATTGATACATCAGATTAAGAAGTAATTAGTAATAAAATTAAGTTTGTCAAACACTATTAGTTCCAGACCTGATTTCGACAATGGTTTTGAAGTCTTCCTCTAAGGATCTCTGAATGTACTTCCGGAAATCGAATCTTGCGTCGCTCCCAGGTGCCAGATGGGCCTGAAGAAGAAGTATTAGTACAATTTTCGTAAGAGATAAGCTTTCTGACGATAGATTGATTAAAGACAAAAAAATTTACCATGATGAAACCATGTCTCAGTGTTAAGTAATCAACTTTGGTCACAGATCTAAAGAACTGTCTGAAGAAACATACAATCCACAGCGTAATAGTAGTTTTGCTCCAGAAATTAAGATGTCTACGCCCGAAAGATGTATCCCTCGCAAACCTAAACCTCTCGGGGTCTGCATTATTCGAAAACTCGTTGAAAATTCATACTCATCTTAGAATTCATTGACTGAATTTGTAAGTTATATATATACCGTTGGAATACTGATATTCAATTGTCTTTGTCTCTTCTTCCCACGACCTCCACCTTCTCATCTGCGGTAACATGAGAAAAAGAAAACAAATCTTTAGCAAAATGAAGCAAGATCTCAATCATTATGACCGCAATGTGAGTGAGTATAGTGAATATACCTTGGTATTTCCCAAAGCGTAAGTAACAATGCAGTAGATGACATGGCAAATGGCGAGCACGAAGATGAATATATGCAGCTGATGCATCCCATAAGACGAAACAAAAGCGACTTTCCCCTGGAAATAAACATTAATTAGGAGAAATCGCCTTTAACAAGTATGTATAAGTGGTTGTAACATCTGGGAAAGAAAGGTTGTTACCTTGTCTGCACACTTGTCATAACCTTTGGTAACCAGACTCCGTCGAGGAATGAAAGATTCGGCTAACTCAAGAAGCTTTCGTCCCGTGTTTTCTTCGTCTGAATCTCCCTTTCCCTCATCTTTTGGAGGAGGGTACTTTAGGGCCTTTCCTGCGGCACTGCAAGGGTGCATAGTTTCCGCAATGTAGTTGGGGATGCAAATACTTGAGATATAATTTTGTAGAATTGTTAACAGTAGTGATATGAATCCCAACAGCATAAGCTCTGCAATTTACATTTAATTGATGGTATTTAATAACTCTTTCAAAGGGAAAATTGTTTTTTTTTTTCCCTCTAATACTAATTTTTACCTGCTTTAATCTTTTCAAGAGCTTCAACTAGAGCTTTTTTGTTCTTCCCTTTAAGCCACTGTCCAAATTAAGAAAAGACAAAAAAAAACAGATTATAGAGTTTCAGTTTAGTTAAGCATGAGAAACAGAGGAACATAAACTAGTTCTAGTCTGTGAAGACAAGATTGAACTAAGTACGGACTACATACAGAGACACAGAAACAGAGCAAGAAGAAGGCAAAAAGGACGTACAGTTCCAATTTTGTGAATGAGTTTCTCAATAACAATGGATATAAGAAGCAAGACGAAACAAACCACCGCGACGGCCCACGTGGCCGTCTCCTCTAAAGTCTTTTCTTTCACCTTTTCCGACATGATCAGAGCTCAAAAGAACAAAAACCTTTCCTGATTTTTGTAACGTATGATCTCTATTCGTTCCTGTCTTATCAGTGCTCTACGTATATAATATGTATCTTAATATAAACAGAGAGACTAAGGTGCAAAACGACGACCGGCGCGTAGGCATAGATTGAATTTTTCAAAGTCTTTGGCTTTGACACCATATAACGACTTTTTCCAAAAACATACTGTGTGGACTGTTATTTATTTTTGTGAGATCTTTTTGTTTTCTTTGACAGTAATTAAACAAATATTATTATTTTTTTAGATGACAATCATGTTACAATTTTTTTAATGTGGGCTATGCATTTATCTGGTGGGGGTTTAGAGTACCTATTTGGTGGGGGTTTAGAACATTTCTTACTAATATATAATCATTTTTAGTATATATATATATAACTAATATAAGTTCTTACTAATTATATATATATATATATATATGTACGCGTACTTAATTATTAAATCTTTTTCTTAATAGAAAATTTAAATAATAATGAAAAATAATTGTAGACATGACACTTGTATAAAAATGTGTTGAAAAAAAAAATCAATTTTGCTTTCTCTTTTATTATGACTTGCCTTTTAATACAAGAGATGTACATGGTTATATGCCAAAGGCCAAAGGCCAAAGGTATTGATGATTTTCTATCATGAAAAAAGAAGAAACAGACTTGTATGATTTTCTTCCTTTTTTAGAAACATTTTATCGGACCGCGAGCTCTGTGTAATAAAAGTATATGGCCAATTCGGATTTCACAAAGCAAGTATTGTTTTGGTTCTCAAAGAATAACGGTCGTCTAACTAACAGTTAGCGGTGAAGGTCGAGGTGATCGAAGCCAAGAGATAAAGTCAAGGTTATTAAATCATTGTATTGAAAAATATGTTGATTTGTTGACTATTGCGCACGTCAAAAAGCAATGCATTTTATTATTGTTGTTTTGATTAAGACATACACGTATCTGCATAGACTATTTGGTAGCCATATGATTATATGCATAATGCATCTATCCGCCAACCAAACAAGATACCTCCAACGGATAAGAAACCAACCCAAGTAATTTCAGATAACGTGGACACTCTGCAACGATTAATATTCATATGCATTATAAAATGCCTAAAAAATCTTGATGTTCGTTTTCAAAAATAAAAATAAAAGATCTTGATGCTTTATGCACACATAGTGAAACACTACTTATTTAGCTAGTGAAAAAAGTATTTATGATTTGGGTTTTTACTAAACCTTTATTTATTTTTTGTGCTGGGAAAATAAAAGAAATAAAGAACAAACGTAGGCGTGAAAAATAAAATAAAACAATAAAGAAAGGAAGTAGAAAGAAAAAAAATTGAGGAGAAGGTTGACAAGAAAACCAAAAAAAAAAAAAACGTGAAGAGAAGACGTTTTTGGTTTTTTTTTATAATAGATTGAACTGATATTGGGATATCTTCATGCAAAGGGATGAAGACACATATACAATGATTTACTTTAGAATTAACAGTTTAACACACACACACACATAAAGTTGCATTATATAATGCAAGCATTTATTACTATCCTCAATTTTCTTCCATAGCTTTTAAATGTATCTAATAATTGTAAAAAAAAAATATCATTTTCGACATCAATTAACACATCGCTGCTCAGGACTCTCTCAATCAAAAGGAGTGTTTGCTCTATTTTGAATTGACCTTAATTCCGGGGAAGTTTCCTTGTTCCGCCGGCAATCACATTGACACCTTAAAAATATGCCAACTTTGGTCAAATTATCTTTCCTTTCCTTGATTATTCGAGCATCTTTTTCGATTTGCCTGAAGATTGTGCTAGGGTTCTTAGCATCCAAGTGAACTCGAATCTCTTCTCTGTGTCGCTAATATACGCTGATGGAGAAACTGTTGGATAAGGCTATGAAGGCGATGACCATAGAGGATGATGAACCGCTGATCTTCCCAGATCTCCCGGAATTCAGTTCGAAGGACGACAACCAACTAAGTCTGATTGGCTGTCTTTTAAACACAGATTTTCAAAAGGCGTCCAATGCAGTATGGGACTTACCACGCAAGTGGGGAATGGTTGGACGAGCGAGAGGTATTGCTCTGGATAAAGAACACGTCCAATTTTTCTTCAGAGCGGAGGAGGACATTACTGAAGTTTTGAGGAAAGGTGTATGGACACAAGATGATTGGTGTATTGCCCTGGAAAGATGGGATGAAACCCCCCTGATAACTACTTACAGATTGTGCCAATCTGGCTGAAGCTTCGCAATGCTCCTGTGAACCATAGAACAGATGCGGCTTATCGTAAGGTTGGTGATATAGTAGGTACCGGTGAACCGGTGGACTGTGATCTGGAGAGAAACAAAACTCAAAGCCGAGATTTTGTTCGAGTCAGGGTATTGTTGGATGTGAAAAATCCTTTGCGCAATTTTAGAATGGTGAAACTTAAGTCTGGTGAGCTACAGCGAGTAACATTTGAGGCTGAGCGAGTTTTGAAAAGATGCCACTATTGTCAGCGGCTCACGCATGGTAGGGAGAAATGCCCGTTGTGGCTAGAAGAGAAGAAAGCCCGTCTGGAAGCTAACTCCACTAATGAATGCTTCCTCAAACCTTCTGATCCGCTATATGGAGTACTAACTGAAGAGCAAGTCGGGGTTGATGGCCAAACAGGTAAAAGAAAGATAGCTCATGAGTTCTTAGAGGAAATGCGCCAATACATACTTGTTAATGACCCTAAAGAAAGAAAGATTTGAGAATGGAGAATTCAAAAACAAGTACGAGAGTTGGAGGGACATTTATCTAGTCCGAGGAACCTTATCCGCAAAGGAATGATCCTTGAGGAAGTAAGAGAAAGTAAGAGTCTGCCAGTTTCCCTTTTCAAACAAACGGGAGATGAAAACTCCTCCTCTGTTTCACGACCAGAGAACATATCTCGACAGAATGATATGCTGTTGGGAGATATTTGTTCTGCTCAAGGGGAGAAGTTAGAGAGACAACAGATGGAACAGAACAGGCTTATGGTTCCTCCGGGTTTCCCCAGTAAGTTTACTATTGGGTCTACAGGAACTGAGTCTGCAAGCTCATCAGTCTCTCGCAAGAAACCATCATGGCCTAGACAACCGAGAGGTCCCGTGAAGGCAAGTGGTGTAGCGGACAAACAGAAACAAAAAAGGATTGGTAAGATAGTTCCAATGAAACGTAAAAATGAAGAACTTGGCTTGAGCTCGGCCAAGAATGTAAAACGAGATCAATCAAGGGTGGATCCGGAAGATCCGCCGAAGATACAATAAGCTTACTAAGTTGGAATTGTCAGGGGGTTGGGAATCCCCTGACAAAGAACCGGATCAGGGAGATGTGTAGGAAACACTCCCCTGATATCTTATTCCTAATGGAAACGAAAAATTCAGTTGATGTGATTTTGGATTTGTATAACGGATTGGGTTACGATGCTTTTAGAACAGTTGAACCAGCAGGACTTAGTGGGGGTCTTGCGATCTTTTGGAAGGAACATTTGATTATCGAGTTTCTCCATAAAGATAAAAACCTACTGGATTTACGTGTTACGCAAGGTAGCAGTGTTTTGGTTTCTTTCGTGTGTGTATGGCAATCCCGTGGCTAAAGAGAGAGCAGTGTTATGGGAAAGATTGTCGAGAATTGGAATTGTGAAAAATGATCCTTGGTGTTTAATTGGGGATTTTAATGATTTGTTAACAGCGGATGAAAAGATAGGGGGCCCTGTTCGACAGCCCTATTCCTTTCGATGCTTCAGTAATTGCATAGAGATTTGTGATATGCATGAACTAGGGAGTACAGGAGATAAATTCACTTGGAGAGGTACTCGTAACAAGCAGAAAATCAAATGTCGGCTTGATCGATGTTTTAGTAATGTTGCTTGGCTGAAATTGTTCCCACATGCACATCAGTGGTTTTTGGAGAGGCTGGGATCTGATCACAGAACAGTATTCATTAAATTCATGGGAGAGGCAGCTCCCTTCCGAGGTCAGTTCAGATTTGACAAAAGGTTAGCGGAGGACCCTGAATTTTATAAAAAGGTAGATGAAGCGTGGAACGATGCGAATGCGGGAGATTTAGCCACATCCATGAGTCGTATGGTAAATTGTAGAAGGAAGATCAGATTGTGGAAGAAGCAGAAAGGCTCTAATTCAGAGAGACGATTGGAAAAGTTAAGAGAAGAATTGGAATTTGAAGAAGAGAAAACAAATATTTGTTGGTCTCGCATCTCTGTTTTGAAAACAGAGATTTCAGAAGCTTATCGACAAGAGGAGCTTTTTTGGAGACAAAAAAGTAGAAATAAATGGTTACGTGATGGCGATAAAAATACAGCTTTCTTCCAAGGTTCTGTTAAATTGCAAAGGATTCAGAATTCCCTGAGGTGTCTTGTAGACAAGAATGGTGTGGTTCAAATGTCGGATCAGGGAAAGAGTGAAGTAGCTCTTGACTACTTCAACACTATGTTCACCTCCTCACAACCTGAAAATATAGCTGAGATTCTCCATGGGTTTCAACCAAAAGTCTCAACGGAAATGAATGCAGAGCTGATCAAACGAGTATCAATGGAAGAGATTAAATGTGCTGTCTTCTCTATCAATAGTGATAGTGCGCCAGGCCCTGATGGCCTAACGGGTTTCTTCTTCAAAACATATTGGGAGATCATCAAAGAGAAAGTTTGCGAGGATGTTATCAATTTCTTTGAAACGGCTGCAATGCCTAAGGAGTGGAACCACACATATATTTCTCTTATTCCGAAAGTCCCCAAGCCACAACTTATGTCTGAGCTGCGACCAATAAGTCTATGCTCGGTTTTTTATAAAATCATATCGAAAGTTATGGTCAATAGACTGAAGACTTTCCTCCCTGATATTGTGTCGACCACTCAGTCTGCCTTCGTCTCCAATCGACTTATATCTGATAATATATTGGTTGCTCATGAGATAGTTCATGCCTTGAAGACACATGATGTTATTTCGGAGGACTTTTTAGCCATCAAGACAGACATGTCTAAAGCGTATGATAGAGTAGAGTGGAAGTTTCTTGAAGACCTTTTATCTTCTCTTGGGTTCGACTACCGTTGGATACAGTGGGTCATGGCTTGTGTACAAACAGTCTCCTACTCTGTTTTGGTGAATGGGCAGCCGTACGGAGACTTAAAGCCTGAACGTGGACTTCGACAAGGCGACCCTTTATCACCCTTCTTATTCGTGTTGTGCACGGAAGCTCTAATCCATCTTGTTCAGCGCCCTGAAAGCCAGGGGAAAATGCAGGGGGTTCAATTCCATTGTGAGGGACCGTCTATATCCATTTGCTATTCGCAGATGACTCTTTATTTATATGCAGAGCTCAAGTGAATCAATGTAAGGAACTGATGTCGTGCTTGGAGATTTATGGGAAGGTTTCAGGTCAGTTGATCAATGTTGCTAAGTCTGCAATAAATTTTGGGTCTAAAGTCTCTGAGGAGGTTAAAATGGAAATTCAACAACTGACGGGCATAGAACTGGAAGGAGGTATGGGCAAGTATCTTGGTTTGCCAGAAAACTTCTCTAGTTCAAAAATACAGCTGTTAGGTTTCCTCAAAGACAAAGTCTTGGCTAACCTTACTGGCTGGTATGCGTGAAAGCTTTCACAAGGAGGGAAATAAATCCTATTAAAATCCATAGCTCTTGCTATGCCGGTCTTTGCTATGACATGTTTTCGTCTTCCAATTACATTGTGCAAAAATCTTACCAGTGTCATGATGGAATTCTGGTGGAGTGATGAAGAGCTCAAAAAGAAAATCCACTGGGTTGGGGCTGACCGTCTTACACTACCAAAGGACTTGGGAGGTATTGGCTTTAAAGATTTGCTCGCATTCAACCAAGCACTATTGGGTAAACAGGCATGGCGCATAGTTCAGGAACCTTCGAGTTTATTTAGTCGAGTCTTTAAAAGTCGATACTTTCAAGATGCAGAGTTTTTACTTGCACAGCACGGAAATCAAGCTTCATATGCGTGGAAAAGCATGCTGTTTGGACGAGAGTTGTTAGTTAAAGGCCTGAAATGCTTGATTGGAAATGGGGAGGATACTTTGGTCTGGCGAGATAACTGGATAAAGGATGGTATAGACAGACCGGCTATAAGTTTGAATGGAATTATGAATATCAATCTAAAAGTATCAGAGCTGATTGATGGAACATCTGGTAATTGGGACAGTTCACGCTTGAACTCACTATTTCTAGTAGCAGAATGCAGACGAATTCAAGCACAAAGACCGGCTCCTCATAGGGATGATTTTGTCATTTGGTCAGCCACCAATCATGGTCACTACTCTGTCAAAACGGGATACATGTTACAGCTAAGGGATTCGCAACAAGACATGTTTACACTGGCGGAAGCGGAACCATCATTAAATCATTTGTTCAAATCTATATGGCAGATCAAAACTGTCCCAAAAATACATCTGTTCATGTGGAAAATATTACATGGAGCTTTGGCTGTAGCCGAAAGGGTTAAGACGAGAGGGATAAAGACGTCTGACAGCTGTTGGCTCTGTCCAAGTAGCAAAGAAACGATCAACCATATTTTGTTCGAATGTCCTATTGCTCGCCAGGTATGGGCATGTGCGAATATCCCCCAGCCGCGAGATGGATTTTGCTCCTCAGTCTTCGAAAACATGAATCATATATTGGCGGTTTGTACGAATGAAGCTCTACCAGAGGAAATTAAAACAGTTCCGCCATGGCTTCTATGGGTCCTTTGGAAGAACAGAAACAAAGCTTTGTATGAGGGTACATACTTCACAGCATTGGAGGTGGTCACTAAAGCATCCGACGATGCACGTCAATGGCACTTGGCACAAGCTGCTAAGAATAAAGTGACTCACATTCAACAGGATCTTGAACCTGATTGGTCTCCTCCCTGCGAAGGAAGATTTAAATACAACATTGGTTTCTCTTGGAACAAACGCAGTGCTACCTCTGGTTGTTCGTGGGTGCTACGTAATCATTTAGGAGTCGTTATAATGCATAGTCGACGATCTTTTGCTCAGGTATACTCTAATTTGGACGCTAAATTCAATGCATGGGAGTGGGCTTTGGAAAGTATGCATTCCCTGCAGAGAACACACATCACCTTCATGGGCACCACATGGGATGTCATCAAAGCTCTTCGCACACCATGAGATTGGCCAGCTTATCAGGGGAGACTAGGTCCCTTACTTGAGTACACAAAGAATCAGGTTGGATGGGAGTTGGATTTTGAACCCGCGTCCTGTAACCGCGGAGCTAATCAAATAGCTCGTAGCGTAGTCGAAGATGGACGAATAACCTCGTATGTGGCGGATGGTGCCCCCAAATGGCTGAAAAGCCTTTTTGACGCTGAAAAGAGTTCTGTTGCTTGATGTACAGACTCTGTTTTTCTCCCCTTTCTTCTTTCACTTTAGTTGTTTCTGTTTAGCTACCCTTACTTGGTATATGGGGAGCTCCTATCTTGCTCATGGGCTAGTCCCAATTCTTGTACTCGACAGTTATTTGACTCTTTCGTAATGCCAAATTACAAATTGGGAAAAAAAAAGGATCTATTAATGTTGGGAGAGCAATTGAGAATGGTCAAGAGTAGGTCTGGGCATTCGGATATCCATTCGGTTCCGATTCAGTACTTTTAATTCTTCGGTTCCATGCATATAGATCCATTAGGTATTTGATGGATTTTCGGTTCGGGTTTAGTTCCTCTTTGAAACGAACCGATTACTACTCAAAAAAAAAAATATATAGGTTCACTTCAGTTCTGTTACTTTATATCCAAACTACCCAAAAGTATCCAAATATACCCGAATAATAATAATAAAATATTTATAAAAATTAAAATAATACAGATAAGTTGGTTGTTTTTATCCAAATTATCAGAAAATACATGAATTAACCGAAAGTACCGAGAAATATACAAAAAATGTAAAATATACCCTAAGCCCTAAAAGTTCGGTTATATTCGGGTACCTATTGGACTTTGGGTAGTAACCGGAACCGAACCGATATCCATGGATCTTGAGATTGAGATCTAGTAGGTTACTGATGGGGATTAGTTTTCACCCAAAATAGGTCCTGCAGACGCACATGTCTCGAAGTAGTACTTTAGGGTCGAATCCACAGGGAGCAGAGTGTACGCAGTAGCACGTCCAAGTTCACTCGAGCTAAGCAACAAATATGAGATTTTGTGGTTTTGGATCGATTGACAGTATGAACTGATCGATCGATTGATGTGTCTTCCAGTTGAATGCAGAGAATGCGTTCGATCGATTGATGCCTGCAAATGCTAAAACAAAATAAAATGTGAGATTAATCAATAATAAAAGGCGTTAGGAAATCATGTAATGCATCAGAGAATCACGGTTTGAATTATTCAAGGTAGTGACATGTGTAAATATTCTAGTTAAGGTAATATAATTGAAATCACTATCGTCCGATTACCCTTATGGTCAGCCTTAACCGGTGTAGTTCGATTGACATCCTAGTTAACTTTAACCTATATCCTTCAGAAAGAAAAGCGTTGGCCTGATCAGTCAACCAATTTAGTCATTAAGTTCAAGAAATCAAATTCTACTAAACTATTAAAAAGTAAAGCTTTCACTATCAAGTTCTGGGTCTCTTACTCTAGTGGTGTATTAGTAGCGGGTTTATCCTATGATATATATAAGCTCTGATATGAAAGTAAGCTCTTAAACAGTCATTACGCAGCCCTATTGACTATCTACCTAACCATGATTTCTCTTATCGAAACTGTAACATCCCCATTTCTGATATATAGCGGTGTATGTGGAGAGGTTTAAGAGAATTGATTTGACTACCTATGTCACCAAAGTGCACTTATCTTTTTGGTCACTTGTCCAGAGAGAACTCCAGAGTTAAGCGTGCTTGAGCTGGAGCAATCTAAGGATGGGTGACCTAATGAGAAGTGATTTGCGGTACCGTGTAAGTGAGGACAAAACACGGGAAAAGATCTCGTGGTGATTGCAGGGATAGTAAACGAGTCTTCCGAACCTCCCGAAATTAACCCGACCGTCGGACAGGGGTGGGGCCCATGGGCCGAGAGAAGGCATGGGGAGCTCACCGGTAGGGGCGGTTGGGGCGTTAGAATTGGTATCAGAGCCAAATCCAGACGAGTGTGGAGTGATGTGGGTTCACACCGTCGAGGGTAACTGTCCTGGTGTGCAACAAAGACGTTGCACTCTGTGAATGGGGCTGATTATAACATCTGATTTCTGATATATATAGTGGTGTATGTGGAGAGGTTTAGGAGAATTGATTTGGCTACCTATGTCACCAAAGTTCACTTATCTTTTCGGTCACTTGTTCAGAGAGAACTCCATAGTTAAGCGTGCTTGAGCTGGAGCAATCTAATGATGGGTGACGTACTGGGAAGTGATTTGTGGTACCGTGTGAGTGAGGACAAAACACGGGGAAAGATNACAAAACACGGGGAAAGATCTCGTGGTGATTGCAGGGATAGTAAACGAGTCTTCCGAACCTCTTGAAATTAACGCACTGATATACCTCATATTTTACCGGTTTTTACTATAATAAATGTATAAT
>OVAP01001608.1:10443-22920 GCA_900406295.1 Aurinia saxatilis | reverse complement strand
AACGCAAACAAGCAATAGTGACACTGGTCTCCAAGGGGGAGTGTTGAGAAAACAAGAAGTCAGAAAAAGAAGGAGGAAATTAAAACGTGTGATATTTTATAATTCAAGTGGACCCCATTGTCACTATACGAGCACAGTAACTTCTGCTTTTTACCTCTATATAAACGATCGAAATACCGATTGTTTTGTACAATTGAAATAACAAAAGTTCTCTCTACTATAAAATCTCTCTCTCCTCTCGTTCCTTTTATTTATCAGTGTCTCGTTCCCATCCGGGTATAAATTTATTTGTCTTTATTTATATTTATTATTCCGATAAAATTATATTATTATTATAACACTTGTTGATATTTTGAGGCTTTATAACATAAAATGATAATAACTAATACTAAAACACAAAATAATTTATCAATATTTACCATCCAAACTTGGTGAAAAAAAATTCAACACTTTCCAAAATACCAATTTCATAAAAATTGCAATTCCAAAAATAAAAATGAAAGCATTGATTACTCTCCAATTAGATCAAAGGAAAATGATGGATACAAAAAGAGACCATAAATAGTGTGTTTATGAGTACTATAAAATATAATTTCTAGCATCTCCAAATGTAAATACATTGCCTCAAATTATCATTGACCACCTTAATTAAGGAAAAAGTTTGGTATCCAGTTGTAGTTAGAGTCATTGGTGAGAATGATTTGCTAATACTCAACTTAGTATACTAGCATGTATTCACATTTTCTATCATTTGAATAACAATCAAACATATTATAAATGAAATATGACAACTTTTTAAAAGTTGATTTCTTTGAGTTTTTTTTTTTGTTACTTTGACTTTAAAATTAAGACCTCTCACAAAAACATTAATTTTCTTGCTTAGAATGGATAATTTAGTCCTTGCATTCATTATCTTTCCACAATTTTTAAAAATCTTGACCCATATGCCTATAAATGAAAATTTTATTCAATCTCTTTGTAGTACTCTTTTCTAGATCTGAAATCGAGTATGTCACACCCCAACCAAGAACAACTACACACATTCTATACCCAGGAGAGAAAGATCTTCTCTAAATTGGTCCTTCAATTTTCAAGACCACCAGCTGAATCACTTCTTGTCATGGCCACATGGCTTTGGCTTGAAGACTTTGGCTTCGACAACATATTCTCGATCATCAGAACTCTTACCGATCCAGTCATCGCGGCTCTTGCCAATGAGGCTGTCTCGATTTTCCGGTGTCTTGAGTCCAACAATCCTCCAAATAGCTTCAACAATATCCCTTTCACCGTGGATATAATCAAAAACAACATATCTCTTCACATGATCTACAACCATCGATATACTGCCATCACTGGAATCAAAAACTTTCTAACCACCGTGTGTTCTAGAATTTTCTCCGACATCATTCAACGAGTTCTTCCATCTTCTTCATCATCCTCCTATTTGCCCGGATTCCCCCATCCTCTCATCATCCCTGGCTTTCCGCATCCAACTTTTGGAGGCATCAACGTGATGGCGCCTAATGTCCCCAACAACGATTTATTTCTCATCCCTAATGGACTATGGGAGTGGAACTCTAATTGCATCGCTACCGAAAATGATCGGACCGTGTTTATAACGTTTTCTCGTGGATTTCCCGTGTCACCAATCGAAGTGAAAATACTCTTCACCACGGTATATGGAGAAAAATGTGTACAAGGCGTTTACATGCAGGAGGACAATAAAAAGGCACCTAACACATGTATGAACAGTAATGATCAGCAGCAACCTTTGTTCGCGAGGCTAGTGCTAGACTCGGTGGCTACCGTGGATCGCGTACTCAATGGTACCAATCTCAAAAAGTTTCGAATCAACGGAAAGCACATTTGGGCACGTAAGTACGAGAAGAGGGACGGGTCTACTTAATTTGATCAAAGCAGAAAATGTCAAAATCTAATAATTAAAAAGCAAAAAACATATGGAAACGCCATAATCACATTGTACTTGTTCACGTTGAAGGATGTATGTTTTTTTACATAATGTTGAGACTTGAGTTTAAACGTCACTTTGGTATATCATATACTTCTTTTTACCAAGAGTGAACGTTGTTTTTATAAATTTTATATGTCACACATTCGGATCGCTTCTGATTTGTATAATTGCCTACTGTTCTTTAAAAAAGAAAAATGCGTCTGCCGGGAGTCGAACCCGGGTCTATTGCTTGGAAGGCAATTATCCTAACCGTTGGACTACAAACGCTTGCGAGTACACTCCAAATTTCCACATATTTAACTAGAGTTTGACGTCTTAATATTCCTATTAATAAGTCGCACATGTTTCCCTATTTAATAATATTAGAATTTGATAGAATTCAAAATGAATGAATTTATAAGATTAAAATGAATTTCATCCAAATCAGAAGCTCATTCTTTCTTCACAATTTTTGCTCTTTTAAATTCTTTTATAATAACATGACTATTGAATAACACCGGAATTTAAAAGATATGTATATTCTATTAAATTCAGTCAAATTCTATCATTGAATACCACCCCTAAAAATTTGTTGGAACAAGAATTTCATTAAGAAATTCGGAAGGTTAATTTTAACTAATTGAACAAAAGTCACTGTATACAGTCATTTTATTTAACAAATACAACCAGAGGTTCATATATAATAGCACAAGCCAATCAAGCATGTTTTCAAGACCAATAAGTTTTACAAAAATTTAGGAACCAATTCTGGACAAGATTTGCTGGAAGATGTAATATTGGGTTAACTTTTCAAGTAAAACTAATTTTTCTTTGTCCTTTTTATATGTTTTTCCTAAGAGATTAATTTTTTCTTATTGTTTCTCGCTCGGCAAATCCCATGACCGGCTCTAGGTACAATGGTTTGGTTAACGCATGATGCTCCGACTTACGTTGATTTGACTTGCTCGAGTATTTAGAACTGCTATATACACAATGTCAAGAGTAGCAATCCGCCAAGTAGCTCTTAGTTCAGTGACGTATCTAGGCAAAGACCCCTCCAAAAGAGTAACAAATTGACCTCTCTAACATGCGTATACGTACATAAGATTATATTTATATTATTATATATATATATATGTATATATATATATATATATATGTGTGTGTGTGGTCATATAACTATGGTAAGACAAATTGAGGGTAAATTCAAGCCTGACAGATAAATTCCAAAAGACCATTGAGTCGGAAAAATGCAGAAGGAGAGAATTCAAGAAGGGGGCCAAAGGAAGATGACGCTTTTGTAGGACCCAAAATAAATTTGTCCATAGTGTAACATTCATATTTTTGCCATTATCGATAGTGTATATACAACATTGCTGATGTTGATCCATCCAAGAACCACAATATTCCTCGTCTAACCAAAAGGGACCATCTATATATACACACTATGTAACATACATATCAAAGTAGATTAATACTAGCTTATGCATTTGTATAACTTGTATTTTTCCACACCAGTTTAGTCATGAGTCTAGACTCTGTTTAACTGTATCCTAGGACCATTTTAGTTAACAAAAGAATTGAAGAGCAAGGACCATTCTATTTATACCAAAGCATGCGTAAATAATGAGTCTATAAGATTTGTTTGATTTTGAAGTTGTATATCGTGTCAGGAAACATATAATCTTCGCGCTTCCAAGTATTTTATGTTGATGGTGGTTCTTAAATTCTTAATTAATGCACCCTTGATATTTGTAAAGCTTGTGTGATGGTAAAGAAAAATTGAAACAAGAATGAACTTCTATCCACGAATTGTCTTTACCCTATGGCCAAGATATGTATGCTAAGCAGAATTACATTCTTACTAAGACTCAGGCCCGGCCCCGAGAAGAGGAGGAAGAGTCAAAGAGTTTAGGCATCACAAATATATAGAATTTTTAGGAGCAAAAAACCAATTTTATAGTGGAGTAAAGACGACATCATTTTTCTAGCTTAGTTTAGGCATTATACAACTTTGGGCCGATACAACTAAGACTAGATAGATATATACAGATGTATAGAGCTGTCAAAATGGATAAAATGGGTCAATAATATGAACCCAAAAAACACGGATCTCATGGGTTGACCCATTACAGACCGCGAGTTTAGCGGACAAAACCCAGGATGGATAGTGGGTTAATGGGTAACCCGCAAATTTTTTATTAACATTATATATTAATATTATAATATATTTAGTTTTGTATTACTGTATTAGGATTAGGGTTAGAGTAAGCCTAAGGGATTACGTAGCCTATAAAAGACATATCTCTTTCGTTGTTAGTCAAAGGTCTAAGCTTAAAATAGAGAAAAAAAACCTTGTGAGAGCTGCACCCGAAGGTTTTTGGAATGTTATTACAAGTGGAAAGTCGTTTCTAGAAATGTACCTAGAAGAGGCACCATTGGACCCAAAGATTTTTAGAAGTTTGAATATCTTGAAGTATTGGAAAGACAATCATGAACGGTTCGGAGAAATGGCTTACATGGCTAGTGACCTTTTTATTATTCCTACTACGACTGTAGCTTCTGAATCGTCTTTCAGTATTAGAGCTCGAGTTCTGAATAAATCTAGAAGTTGTCTTCTTCCAAAGAATGTTTAGGCATTAATATGCGGTCGCAACTGGTTGCGAGGATTTAAAGCCTATGAAAATGGTATGTAAAAATACTTTTCATTACACTTTCAAAATAAAAATAATTAGGATAAAATTTCTAATGCTATTTCCTGTGATACATGTAGAAAAAGACGATGGATCTGAGAAAAAAACAACTACACTTCCTTCTTTTCAACCAACTACGAATCCGTGAACAAAGATGGTCATGACGTGAAGAACAAAAGAAGATAGTCATTCAGATTGATGACTTGCTTATGGTTTTGGTTTTTGTTTTGGTTTTGATTAATTTAAAATTATGATATGGAACCTATTATTGCTATGTTTTTATCTATTTATTTGAACTTCATGTTATTTTTTCTTTTTGAATAAGTTATTTATGCTGAATTTTTTCTGAATTAAAACCCGCGGGCCCCCGTAAAACCCGCAAATATATAATGGGACGGGTTGGGTCTAACAATAGTGAACCGCAGGTTTTGATGGACCGACCCATCGTGGACAAAATAAAAAGGAACCTATGGTGGGATAGGTCAAATGAGTTAGGTTAACCCGCATTGACAGCTCGTAGAACGTTAACCACTATCTTATTTTCAAGTATGTACAAATTTTCTTTAAAAAATCAAATATTTTAAAATGGGATCCTATATACCATTTTAATTTTACTATATTGTGAATTTGCTAGCAAAACTTAGATTATGAAATGGTTTAAACTTAAATAATTTCTAGAACAAACTTAGATGAAATCGTGTAAGTGTAAATAATTTAGAAGAATTGTCTATATTTTCTTTTGTTAATTTGTATGAATAATATTTTTTTTATAAATAATTCTGTAAACATAAACTCAAGAAGCAGACATGCCTAGGATACAGAAATTAGATAATTTCATTATCTTGGATATATTCATAACATTCTTCAGTCCGAGAAAAAAAAAAAAAAACTTTTTGCATTATACTTAGATTTTAAGTCACATCAGAATAACAACTTAATAATTATTTACAGAGTCAAAAAGGTGAAGAATAGCCATGAAACATAATTAGCAGGCCAATTAAACAACTTTAAGATAAAGTCAATCATGTATTTACAGTAACAAAAGATTTTTATTTGATTGGAGAGTACATAAGAATGTTCGGGTCTAGCTAATCATATGCGTCGGATTGCTTCCAGGTCAAATGGTCTATGTTAATACGATTAAAAACACCCGAAAGTGAGATAATATTTAATTATTTTTACGTATGATATTTTTTTTAAGGTCAAACCTTAATGAATGAGATGAGGTTTAGCATGCACGAAATCATTGATTTACAGCTTAAAACACTACCATGCGTATACATTTTTAAAATAAAATAACATGTCACATTCATTCTTTTATTTTTAATATATATAACTCTCTTTTTTGTGAAGAACTTTTAAATATATAAGTACCATTCTTTCGCCTCCTCTCTACCTGCAAACTTATTGTAAGTATGTTTAGAGAAATTCATCAGCAAACAGAAATTAATCTATACGGCAGAAATTCAAGTAATCTAAAAATCTCCTGAGATCCCAAGGATTTGGCTTAATATTTATATCTCTTAATCTTATAGTTTTGATTCTATCACCACATATTAGATAGTTGAAATATCATCAAACCAAATTTCTGGTTCAAATTTTGCTAGTTTTTTTTTTCTACCGAAAATTTTATCAAAATGATACAAATACACAATAGTCGGCAGGCACTACTAATCTTCTTCTTTTTGAAAACAAAGGCACTAGTAATCTTTAAAATGGACAAAAACAAACCCAGAACAGACACATAACAAAACAATTTTAATTTTAACTAAATTAGTAACCTGCACACTTTTTCACTTCCAAAAAAATTCAAAGAGTAAACGTATCGAAAACACCAAGCAGGACGGGTCTAATTGATAGTCAAATCATCCTATAGCGAATTATGGTTATTTCACAAATCAAGGATCAAAATTTGCTAGTTATGTTGTCTATTAATAATAAAAATAATATTTGTATATTTAATTAGCCGCAGGTTTATATTGTTATATGTGTGATGTTGTGTACTTGTGTCCACTATAAAACCCAAGCTACTTTAAAATGATTCATAATAAGTTACTTTGAAAAATATACCTTCACATATATACTATGATATGATAAATATTTATATTGCAACCTCAAAGGATCATAGGGGAAGTGGAGGTCGGCTACATTGGTTGACATTTAACGAAGGAGCGGTCAGTCATGGGTAATGCGATTACATTTTTCCACATATCTACATATTAATTATGTGTTTGGTGCAATCCTCATTAATTATTCTTGTATACTACATCGTCTCTCCAGCCACCCCAATACCAAAGTGTAATTTGTTTGTTATCTTTTGATTATCATTTTTTATTTCTTTTGCACCAAAGATGAAGCTACATGCATAAAAAGATCAAACATATAAATAAAAAAAAGTTTTACCATATAACATATATGTTCTGGTTTTAATCTTATAAATCTCATACCATTTCTGTTCATAAATGATGATATTTTTGTAAATGAACTGTGATGTAGTATATATTTGATTTCTGTAAGTATATTTATATAGAGGTTAAATTATTTTTCAAAAAATGACCTGTGGATGTTTCTTTAAAAATTTGGTTGATAAAAAAGCAACAAAAAAAAAAAAAACAGGAGTTTACATATTAGTGTATTACTGTACACCTTTCCTTCTTGCTTAAGGTTTTAGTTAGTTGTATGAAAAGGTTGACTTCATTTAACTTTTTTAAATCGATCCTCCATGAACACTAATGGTGGAAATAAAGGTCAGAAGGCCATATAGACATTTGTTAAAGCAAAGAAGAAAGATAATTATTAGGCTTTTAATTACATGAATCGTCTATTTCCACTTTCTTGACCTCAACAAGCTTTCGGTAGAAGATTAATTATATAAAGTTTAAGAAATTGTACGAATGTTATGATCGTATTTCTAGTATGAAAACACGTCATGAAACACGTCAATGCAAATATCAAGCAATCTTTATATGGTCGTGTTGGTATCAAAAATCAGAAAAATTGGTCTCTTAAATTAAACAGTGTTCGTTTACTAAAACATTAACTGTTCATAATTTCCTGTGAATGTTTCACTTTTTACGTCATACTAAATACTATATACAACTAGATTCTATAATCTATTCTGATATTTTCTATTTCTTTTTATCACACTTCGAAATTTCGCCAGAGTTATTATAGTTGTCGATATCATGCATTCATCCACCACATCCAGCCATATTAGTAATAAATTTCCTCTATTAAATACATCACTACTTTAATGAATCTTGAAGTATCATAGTCTTTCAATCTTCATAATTCATAGTATGTACTAGATTGCATTGTAATATCTACTGTAATTATTACATTATAAAAATTTAAAATAAATTAGAATCTTAGGTATCATCCCTTTCACTTGAAGCAAAGTTTAAGCAATTTTTATTATTGTAAGCGGTGTATACAAATTTAAAAGAAATTATTTGTTTTGAATTTTACAATTCTATAATTTATTATTAGCTGGCTTGTTTTAAAATTAATAATTAAGGGTTTTAATTTTGTAAAAAATAAAAAATAATATTATTTAAATTTAAATAACATACGGTAAATCAATATTTACATGGGTTTTTTTAGCTTAATAAAATTTGGGATAGTTCATTGGTTAAAAACTTAAAACCGACAGAAATACATAAGAAAATTAGTTCAATGACATTTATAGCAGAAAGTTTTTAAGTTCATTCATAGAAGAAGAAGAAAAAAGAGTTTGACTAGTAGTAGTAAAGAATCTATGGGAAAGATTTTTCCAGTGGTTATATTTAATATCTGCACCATTTTTCCCCCCCTCTCTCTTAGACCTACTCTACTGTCTACTCCCTACACTATCCTCCAACATTTAACACTTCTCTTCTCTCTCTCAAACAACAAGAAGATGAAAAACTCATAAAAACCCACATTTACTACTTATTATTATACATTGAGACTCACACACAAACAACAAATATCCTTTCCTTTTCTCTCACGCTTTCTCCTTCTCCTTCTCTCTCTTTCTAGCATTTACACCTCCTTTATAAATTTTCCATCTTCGTTTCTTTGGTTTTTCCCGAGATACATTCAAGAAACACCCTAAAAACAGTACACTTCTTAGGTGTATGTTTGTAAGAGATCGTCACACAAAGATAAAGTCTTCTTGTTTACTTCAACATGGGCACTTCTTGTAGAGAAACAGAACAAACTCAAATCTTCATTCCCGGTCCAATCATCGTCGGTGCTGGTCCATCCGGTTTATCCGTAGCCGCTTGTTTATCAAACCGTGGTGTACCATCTGTTATTCTCGAGAGAACCGATTGTTTAGCTTCTCTATGGCAAAAAAGAACATACGACCGTCTCAAACTCCATCTCCCTAAACATATCTGCGAGCTTCCTCTTATGAAATTCCCTAAACACTTCCCTAAATACCCTTCCAAGCAACAGTTTATCTCCTACGTTGAGTCTTACGCCACCCGGTTTAACATCAAACCCGTTTTTAACCAGACCGTTGAGAAAGCAGAGTTTGATGTTGTGTCTGGTCTATGGAAGGTGAAGACTCAAGACGGTGTGTATACTTCCACGTGGCTTGTGGTGGCTACAGGGGAAAACGCTGAACCGGTTGTTCCGGATATTTCCGGTTTGGGGAAGTTTACTGGACCGGTTGTTCACACTAGTGCGTATAAGTCCGGTTCAGAGTTTGCTAACCGGAAAGTCTTGGTGGTTGGTTGTGGAAATTCCGGTATGGAGGTGTGCTTGGATCTTTGTAGATACAATGCTCTGCCTCATATGGTCGTTAGAAACTCTGTAAGTGTATAATTAATCATTGCTCATTACTAAACTATGTTAATACATAAGCATTATACTGAATTAACCGGTTAAATTAATGTATAGGTACATGTGTTACCAAGAGAGTTCTTTGGTTTATCGATGTTTGGAATAGCAATGACACTATTGAAATGGTTTCCTCTAAAACTGGTGGATAATTTTCTTCTACTCCTTGCTAGTTACTCCTTGGGCAATACCGACCGGTTAGGCCTCCGACGGCCTAAAACCGGACCAATTGAGCTAAAAAATGTCACTGGGAAAACACCGGTTCTTGATGTAGGCGCAATGTCTTTGATCCAATCCGGAAAAATTATAGTAAGTTTGATTAATTAATTTATCTTAGCTAAAAAAAGATTAGGGATGTCATATGAATCAAAAACATAGTACCATGATATATAAAAAGATTGGAAGAAACAAAAAGTAGTTTCTTTAAATTAGGTAGAAAAGTAACATGGGTGCTTTTGTACTTTGATTTATGAATGTTGCTGATTTTGTCTTGTGGTTAATAACTATATTAGGTGACGCAAGCCGTGAGAGAAGTAACAAGGACCGGTGCAAAGTTTGTAGACGGGAAAGAAATTGAATTCGACTCCATAATACTAGCGACTGGGTATAGGAGTAATGTACCCGATTGGCTCAAGGTACTAATATGCTTATCATTACCATATGTATCTGATCATAATGATGATGATGAAATGATGTGAACCAACAACATAGAAATGCAATAGAGAAAAAAAAAACTTCGTTTTCAAGAATAACGGTGATGGTGATTGTAAAATGATAAGGATATGAAAAACAAATAAGGGTATATGGAGTACAAATAAGAGTAGTTTTTAGTGTTAACATGTAGTGAATCATACATCGCTTTCTATGAAATGGACATAACACATGTTACAAAGAGTACAACACTCCAAAACTCTTCTTTTCTCCATGCAAAATGGAATTAAACCTTTTTCACTATTACAATACCCCCAAATATTATTACAAAGAAAAAACTTATATAAAGACAACAGAATTCTTGGGTTTTTAATTGTTTTTTTCTGACTTACTCTTTTGTAGTTTTAGAAACTAATTTGTTTTGTTTTGAATTTTGACAGGAGAATAGCTTTTTTACAAAGGATGGAATGCCAAAAACGCCCTTTCCTAACGGATGGAAAGGGGAGAATGGACTTTACACGGTGGGTTTCACGAGGAAGGGACTATTAGGAACGGCCTTTGACGCCATTAAGATCGCTGAAGATATAACTGACCAGTGGATGAAATGTAATGGTCCTCTGAGTACTAGTAATTGTTGTAGTTCCCATATTATTCACCTTCATTTCGATAAATCATAATACTTCAGTAACCTTTTTTTTTGTTCTTGTTCTAATTTTGTTTTTGTTTCTCCTTTTCCATAATTTATTATTTAGTTAGTATACTTTTTGAATAAATTTTTTTCCAACTAAAATATTATTATTGAACATGCCTCTGATCACAAACCGTCTCCAGAATCTGTTTGCCGGTCATAAAGAGGACCAAACCACATTTAACCAGAAATATAATTACAAAAAAAAGACAATAAATAAAATGAGAGGGTAGGGGAAAATGGACAACAAAATTGCAATGGAACCACCCTAAGTCTACTATACAGCAGAAAGAACAACCCAAATAGTAAACTAAGCATGAGGAGTTAGTAAAAGCAAAATAAAAAGGAGCTAAAATCTAAAATAAAAAAAGAACTAAAATCTCCGTCCAATAAAACTCAATTCACAAATTTCATAAAACTTATGAAACTCTACTAATATTTTATTATTATTTATTTTTTAATTGTATTTAGGGATACTCATAGAGTATCATTATTGTGTAAGCCACTGAATAAATATTTAGTAGTTTCCCTAATTTTTCAGCTACCATGTGTTGTAAATTTGGGTATTTATGTGTTATTGGTTATGGAAATGGACATCCTGCATATTATTCAAACTGTCAATAACACACGTTTCATTATAATCATCTAGTGGCATGCCGTCTCCAATCCTATGTGGATTTAAATTTGGCATAATGCATATTGTAGTAAAAAATGTATTACTATAAAAATGTTGTTTTAGAAATATATATATAGATATATATATATGTTTCCTAAATTATTTTCGGAATGTTTATTTTTTATCTTCCTTATTTTTATAATTAAGACGCTCTTGACATTTTTCTGATTTGTACTTCTACTCAAAGCAAGCTCAAACAGAGGTCCTGACTATTCATTGTTGACTTGTGTGCAGTAGCCGGTATGTGTTGTGACTGTTGTCCTTAAGTATTTGCATGGAGTCCACTATATCAATTTTTAACTTACTGTGTGATGGTAAATGGGCTCTATCTGTCTTTGGTCTAGTGGTAAAGTAGCTCCAGCTGGAGCTTCCGCCCTGGGTTCGAATTCACTTGGCCATCCGGCCGCTGACTTTCCAGCGCGAAAAGGAATCAGGATCTCGTGGGATTAGTCTTTGGGCCTAGAAAACCTTTAACATGTCCACAGTTAACAAAAAAAAAAAAAAAAAATTCACTGTGTGAATCAATCTTAACATTTCAGACTGTAAATTTCACACATTAAAATCTATAGATTAGTCCGATCCAACTAAGTTCACTATATATTTTTATTACATGGTTGCCCAGTTGAGTATTTTGTTCTCATAATAAAAACAATGGTTCTCGTAATAAAAGTTATAAAACCAATTTATGCCATATGTTTGCGTCACACTTATTTAATCGAGAGATAAAAAAATCACAGGAGACTTGTGTCATCTCAAGATATATAGGAGTAGGATATAGGCAAAACGTTTAGACGTATATACACACATCTACATATATAATTTTGTAAAATACTCAATTGGAAATACAGGTTCATGATTTGCCCATCATTTTGACATTGGATAGATGGTGACTGAGTGATGATGATTATGATTTAAACATAATTTTGCTATCATTGTTTTTTTTTTTTGCCAACTTGTTCCAATTACTTTCTTTTTTTTTTTTTTTTTTTAA
>OVAP01001608.1:0-10432 GCA_900406295.1 Aurinia saxatilis | reverse complement strand
TTTTTTTTTTTTTTTTTTTTTTTGAATAAACTTGTTCCCATTACTATTATTTTTAAATCCTCACTTCATCAGTTAATATAATAAATTTACAAGAATTGTAAATAAAAATATGTCAGTTTATCAGTTGTCCACGAGGACGACAATGATGGAGCTCTGACAGATTTTGGATCATCTCGTACGAGAACTATCAGACAAGATTTTCTCTCTCACAATCTTTATATACTTACGTCACAAATATTCAGAAGAAAAATACACACATATGTATACTTACATGTGTGTATTTATACAAAAGACACATATTCACTTACGTGTGTGTGTATATATATATACATGAAGAAGCATTTTGTGTATTTGTGTGCTTCCTATATATATCTATAGATTGAGCACCTTGCGTCATATCACTAGATGGGGTTAAATTTTAGTTAGAAGCAACATTTAATGAGAAAAGATTGATAGATTTGCGAGGCAAAGCTTTTTGAAAGTTGTGATGAATATTTAATGATAGTTTTAACAAAATCAAGCACACGGATACTGGGTTTAAATGCCAACAGAAGTTTCTGTATAATTAAATAATTTGTTTAGTAAATCACCTCAAGTCATTTTTGGCAGATTTTTTAAATTAGTTCACTCTTGAAACAACAATTACAAAAAGGCTGAATAAATAAAATAGTAAAATTTGTAAAACTAATTAAATATTTTTCATAGTATCTTTTTTTTTGTCGACTCATAGTATCTTTAAAATACTCTCGGATGTAAAAGTAAAAAAATTACATAAAATATGAATATATATATATATATAGAGAGAAGAGAGAGCATATTAATAGATTTTAAAAGCAGTAAAACCTACTACATGACTATCGGACAAATCCGTCGCAGAAGTAATGAGCTTCGGGTGGATTCATCTATGAAAATACATGTTATTTATTTTGGTGCATTTCAGTGAGATAGCACAGTGATGCAATGTTTTTGGGGAGTAAATTTTTTTTCCATGGCTACTCTAATTAGTCATTTGAAAATTAGGAGAAACAACAAAAAAAAATCTAAGAAATGTCCATTTTTATGTATATTTTTAAATATATATTTTTGGATTTTTTTGAAATATAAATTTGTTTCAATCTAAATTATCAGTTTTAATATTTTAAAATATTCTTTAAAGTTTTGTAGGATTGTAGTGTTTAAAATCTAGGGTTTAGGATTTTAACTCTAAACACTAAAATTCTATATTCTAAAAAATGTTTTAATCCTTAATAAATCCAAAACTCCTAAAATATAAACCTTTATACCTCAAACATAAACCCAAATAGTTTGTAAAACACTAAACCCTAACTCTACAAGATTTAAACCATAAATTAAAGAGTCAATTAAGTAAATGACCCTATTTGGTCCATTAATTAGCTAAATGACACCAATTTTTTTTTAATTTGGTACAAAGGGATTTTAGTGTGGCTAAAGACTATTTTACATTTTTCTCTCATCTTACCTCTCTCATCTCTCCTTTCTCCTCTCTCCTCTCTCCTCTCTCCTATCTCTACTCTCAAATACCAAAATTATTTTTTCTTACATTCTCTCTTTTCTTTTTTTCACAAATGTTAGATGGTTGTTAAGACAAAAAACGACACATAGACGAATTGTACATATACAGTAAGAATTATACGTATACAATAAATGTAATATGCAATATTGTTAGAGTATCTTATACAATGTTAGACGACTAATGTGTATTGTAGCTGATATCAATTTATTTATACATATATGCAACCATCAAATTTTCATCAGAATATGAAGAACCCAAATCAATCAAAATCATTACCATGAATATAAATAAGATCAAAGGAAAAAACTTAGAGAGAGAAGAGAAAAAGAAGCTTGCAGAAAGAATATGATATGAAAAAAAAATGTGAAGAAATAGTGAAAAAAACAAATGAAAAAGGTGTGAAGAGAGAGGAGAGAGAATACAGTTTTTATGAGACATCTACAGTGGTGTGTCAGACATCTGCAATCGAATGTATCTCTGGTTTTTGTGAATTAGGGTAAAATGGTCACAAATTCCACTTTTACAATTAAAAATAATTTGGGGTCATATAACTAATTTTAGTTGGTTTTATGGTCATTGAGTCCAATTTCTCTAAATTAAACTTTAAACCAACCGTAAATTCAAAAAGAGTATTTTTGAAAGATAAATAAAGGTACTTTTGAAAGAGGCATATTGAAATGAGCATTTCTTAAAAAATTTCAAGAAAAAATTGTTGGAAAAAATTTGAATATACATAGATTTTTCAATTAGTTGTGTGAGTATTTGGTTTGGAAAGAGACACAATTCGCACATAATAAAGATCAATTTTTTAGATCTAGTAGAGGAACCTTAGATGCCAAATGTTTACCACAAAACTAATGGGTTTTGAAGAGTTTGAATATAACCTCAGGACTTGAGTGAAATTGCTATTATGATGATAGGATTACGCTTTGACGAGTGCCACTTCCACCATTTAATACTCGAAGACGCCTCTCTTCACTACGCTATGAATTTGAGGTTTTCATTTTAGTCACAATCTCACCCACATGTAGAACTGTCAAATGAACCTGTTCACATTCAAATGGTCATGTCCATATGGACATATAGATTTTGGGCTATGATCTGGACAGTCTATATGGACAATGGACAAAGATGGGTATGTCCATAATATGTCCGTGTAATACATTCAAGACCATGGACGTCCATGGACGTCCGTTTGTCCATGAAAAGTGGAAAACACTTGGTTTTTGTTAATTAATTATATTTTTTAAGTTTTGGAGAAAAGTAGAATTTTGCGATTTGGGTGGAATTTTACGGTTTTAGCTAGAAAACCGAGTTTTGCGGTTTAAGCGGATCAACAAAATTTTGTGGTTTTGTCGAGAAAAATGAGATTTTACGGTTTACGCGGAAAAACAAAATTTTGTTGTTTTGAAGAAAAAATGAGATTTTGTGGTTTGGCGGGAAAACAAGATTTCGCGGCTTTGGTGGAGAACGGAATGCTACTATTTTAGCGGGAAAACATGATTTCACGATTTTGGTGAGAAAACATGATTTCACGGTTTTAGCGAAAAACATGATTTTGTAGTTNAAAACATGATTTTGTGGTTTTGGTGGGAAAACATGATTTTGCGGTTTTTGGCGAAAAACATGATTTTACAGTTTTGTCGGAAAAACATGATTTAACGGTTTTGGCGGGAAAACATGATTTTGCGTTTTAACGAAATACATGATTTTGCGGTTTTGGTGGGAAAACATGATTTCGCGATTTTTGGCGAAAAACATGATTTTGCGGGTTTGGTGGGAAAACATGATTTCACGGTTTTGGTGAAAAACATGATTTTGCGATTTTGCCGGAAAAACATAATTTTGCGGTTTTGGCGGGCAAGCATGATTTCACGGTTTTAACAAAAAAAAACATGATCTTGCGGTTTTGGCGAGAAAACATTATTTTACGGTTTTTGCGAAAAACATGATTTTGGGATTTTTGCAGAAAAATATAATTTTTTGGTTTTGACGGAAAAACAAGATTTTACTGTTTTAGTGGAAAAATGAAATTTTGACATTTTGATGAAAAATAATATTTTACGGTTTTTTTGTTATAGTTTTAGCGGAAAATGATATTTTATGATTTTTCTGTCATAATGTAATTTCGTGATTTTAACTTAATTTTTTTTTCAATTGCTAAAATCTTAGATATAGTTGGACATAGACGGTTCATTGTCCATAATATTTTATCCATTAAAAGTCCATGTCTATTTGGGCTAAGCCCATTAATATCCGTTTCATATATGGATATGTCCGTGTCCATCTTTTAATTGTGGACATGGACGACCCATAAACAATTAATCCATTTGACAAAAATATTTGGATTCATATGAAGAAAAGAGAGAAGCATGCTAAGTGCTTTTAGTTTTTTCTTTTGTCAACCTAAGTACTTTAGTTATTCGAAAATTGTTGGATTCTTGAATTTAAATTGTGTTTTAAGTTGATAGGTCATCAATACGTTGGAACAGTGACAGCAAAAAATAATTACCACACGGATTTAAACTATTTTCATTTTCATTTTCGGACAAACAACTATTTCTAGTATTTCTAAATGTATGATAGACTTTTCACTACCTTTTCACCTTTTCTTCATTCACCTCAAAATCTAAATTCCAAATTTGGGGCAGTGATGATTTGATGATGATATATGAAATATGATTGAGAACCTCGATTTCCAAAACCCAAAAAAATTTTACTTATAAAAGAAAAAAAGTTACTCTAAGAAGATGAAGAGAGTGGACCCAGTAGCCTGAACATATCTCAGTGGTATGTTGCTTTTAAAGAGCAGCTTGACCTTCGCTGACAAATCAATTAAACACTTAGCATATAATTTTTTCAAACCCTAAGAGTTTATGTCATCATCCTCTGTGTTTTGTTACGTAGGCTTCAAAGGAGAGGTACCTTTCATTACCCCTATGTCTTTTGATTCCCTCTGTCTTGTTTGTTTTTCTTCTTGTTTATTCACATTCTTCTCAATTTTTTTTACTTTTATTTTTTTGTTTCTTTTTAAGTTTCACTAATGTGTTTTTTTTTCTTTGGGTATAGTTCTCGGTCTATGGATTTACATGTCGAATTTTACGTTTTCTACTTATTTGACAAGTCTATGTAAGAAATAATATATGGCACATTGGCACGTGATCGGATTTTAGCAGGATTCGTTCATATATATACACAGACATAGGTAGAGGTGGTGGTGGCCATGTAGTTTTTTTGTTTTGAGGAAAAAACTTTACTACGACGAAGATTATTACGTTTCCTCGTTAATGGAGATTGAAACTCAAGACCAAGATTATATTGTTTGGAACAAAATCCAGTTTTTCGGTTTGAGATTTGTTTTTATTTTATTTTATAAACATGTAAATATCAATTAAACGAATTTCTAATTCCAGACGAGGACATAATAACACAAACTGGACAGTTGACTATATAATTTTTTGTCGAGATTAGTTTTTTACTTATATAAAAATCTTTATCAACTTTTAAATATATATATAGCTAATCATTTTGCAATCACAATATAAAGATTTTTATAGCAAAAATATTAGCTATACATAATTAAAAGTTGATCGACTTTTAAATATACAGAGGTTTATATATGTTCTAGAATATATATTGTGATAGCAAAATTATTATCTCGGGCAATGGCGGAAGCGACGGCGATCTAGAATGGTTTATATATATGTTCTAAATATATATATAACTAATCGATTTGTAGACAGCTTTCGGTTTAAATTTATTATGTTAATTTTTAAAATTCTACTTGAACAAAAAAATTGTGTTCAAAAAAAAAAAAAATCAACCTTGGTTCGGTTTGTATGTTCTCAATCATATTTCATATATCATCATCGAATCATCACTGCCCCATTTGCATCTTAATTTCTTTTTCAGATGCAAATGGGTCTTGAAGTGTACTCTTTAAGTCTTAAGGAGCCATCAAGAAGCCCATTCACAATCTATCTTCTTATCTCCTAAGCGACGAAGATAAATCCTAACTGAAAACACTCTCCGGAATATTGGGAGAATATTGTAGAGTGTGACATACTAATCCTATACAAGACTTTGAACTCAGGAAGAATGTTCATACACTAAACTTGATTACCAGAAAAACAAAAGTTTCTGAAATCAGCCTAGACATGCCTACTTGCCGCATTTGTTTCGACGAGGATATCACATTTTTGTACTACGGTGGTTTCTGTGGTCACTGGTTCTGCGCAAAATGCGTGGAAAAACATATAGAAACGAAGCTACTAGAAGGGATTATACCAAAATGTCCACGTCATGGCTGCACATCGAAAACTGCCTCAATCTTTTGACACCTAAACTAAGAGCCATATGGGAACGAAAGATCGAAGAGGAATCAATACCTTTAGTAGACAGAGTTTACTGTCCAAAGCCGAGGTGCTCGGCTATATCTACTGAAAAAGGTTGTGAATCTAAGGGATGGTGCTCAAAATGCGGTGAAACCTTTTGCATCAACTGCTATGTTCCTTGGCATAGTAACTTGTCGTGCGACGAGTACAAAAGATTAGGTCCAAATCCCACAACGAATGATATGTTGCTGAAAGTTTTGGCTAACAGAATAGGTGGCGTCAATGTGAAAGGTGTAAACACATGATCGAGCTAAAGACTGGATGCATCCATGTAACTTGCAGGTAAAATCATTACCTCTAACCATATATTACACACCATTGTGAATTTGATTATGTTTCATTTTTGCTTGTTAGATGTGGCTATGAGTTTTGCTACGTGTTTGGAGTCCCATGGGTTAAAGATAAACTTTGCTTTCATATACTTATATCGGATCCATATTGAGCTTCGGTTTGGTTGTAATCATTTTTTGGTGGTGGATTTGTCATCAGTGATGGGCATGGGTTTTGGTTGTTGGTTTAGAAATACAATCAAACTTTTGTGTTTTCGTTTAATAAGTTCTAAACGTTAGTTGAAATCGTTTCACTGGGTACGATTTTGCTGGAAGTTTCAAAATTATTAATCCAGGTGGATATAAATTTCTTCATGGAATTGTGTCTAGTACAGAGGATTTCACAGAGAATCCCTTGAATCTCCTTCTTGTTCGTTGAGAACATCTATCGACTTTTTATCTTCACAAACAGCCTTTCTCGGGGATCCGCGCATTTTCGCGAGTTTTCTCGGGTTTCTACAATCCTTTAACACATCAGACATTGCTTCTGCTCTATGCAAGATAGTCTTCCTTCTATCTTTATCGGGCGGTGCATCTACAGCTTCCCTGTATGTGTTTGGCAGCTTCTTTGAGTGAGGAAGAGAAGACATTAGACTTGATAGTCTCTTCGCCATCTCGATCATCCCTTTCGTTCTCAACCCATTGTCGATCATCTTGAATGTGATGTACTGTGGGATGATCCCTCGTCTCACCATGTTCTCAAACTCATCGAATGCTTCTTCGAACATGTCGAGTCTGCAGAGCAAATGAACCAGCATCGTGGTTGTCAATAAGTCGGACTCGATTCCTCTGTTTTTCATCTCTTTATTCACCTGCATCGCCAAGCTCAGCTTTCCATCCTCGCACAGCATTTTCAAGATCAACTGATACGTAAACCTGTCAGGATTATGTCCAGCTTCAATCAACTTAAAGTATAACTTCATGCCTTCTTCGGTTTTGTTATGCTTTGAGAAATACTTGAAGAAATGGTTGTATGTAGTCGAGGTGGGATCAACACCTCGGCTCATCATCATCTTTAGGATCTTGCTACCACCAGATAAATCTCCAGCCTTGCAGAAACCCTTCACTAGAGAATTATAAGTCACTATGGTAGGACCTGATTCGCAAACAAAGAACCTTTCCATCATACCTAGAGCTTCTTGTAACCGACCCGCTTCTCCCAAACCATCGATAATCGGATTAAAGACCATATAATTAAGCTCCATTTCCGCCATCTTCATCTCTTCAAGCATCTCCATAGCAATCTCAACACGACGCATCCTGCAATACCCTTCTATGAGAGTACCGTAAGTAACAACACTCGGTTTCACACCCATCCTTCTCATCTCCTCCCATAACTTCTCTGCGTGCTTTAGCTTTCTCGAACGAAACCATCCATTTAACAAAATGTTGAAAACTCGAACAGAAGGTATCCAATCCGAATCCATCCTTTGTCTACTCTCAAAATACATCGAAGCTTCCCTAACATGTCCTTCTTTACAAAGTGCATCTAACAAAACCTCAAGCAACTTAAACTCCGAATCATAACTTCTAGCGAATTCGAAAGCTCGTATAGCTTGTTGCACCATACCTACAACCAAATTTGCACAACACTAGTTCAAAACGCAAATCTCTAACAAACATTCAAATTCAATATTACTAGGCTAAATTTGCATTACCAGCACGAGCATACCGTCTGATCAAAACAACAAAAGTATCAGCAGAAACCAAACCGGATCCTCCATCATCACTTCTCACACGATCAAAAATCAAAGACCAAGCAATCTCAAATTCACGAGCTTTACACAAAGCATTGACTACAGAATCAAAAACCGAAGGAGAAAGTACAAACTCCGGTTTGGTCTCAGCCCATTTGAACACAGAGTGAAGCAACATCGGCGACGACTTTAACCGATCGAACAACGCCTGGACCAACTCAACACTCGGTTTAATTCCGGTTTGATCCAGAGCTGATTCGAGACTCGAACCGGGATTAACATTTGGGGTTTCGAGAAGATTCGAAATGGTGGTGAGATCGGTCTGTGAGAAATCGGGGAGGGTGGATGTTGTTGAATCGGGTAGGGAGGGTGATTGTAGCCGTCGGATGGGAATGGGAGGAGATAGACGGCGATGATGAGATGATGATGAGAATTTGTGGTGGTGAGGATTAGGGTTTAAGAGGAGGATGCGGCGGAAGGAGATGAACAGAGACTTCATTTTTTCTGCCGGCGTTAAGTGGCCGTCGAGTGAAATAAGTTACGCGCCATCTGGGCTTTCAAGACCAATCCATTCCTCCATATTTTATTGTAAAATATATTTTTATATTATTATTAATCTATTAAAATATTTTATATTTATTAAATTAACAGATTTCATTCATTTATTTTATTTTAATAATAATTTAATAAAAACACATCATCATTTTATAAAAAATTATATAAATAAAATTATATTGAATAATATAAATCAAATAAATAAAAACAAATGAAAATAAAAAATAATATACTTTTAACTACGTATCACCATAGTTTTAATTAAAAAAATAAAGCACATGGAAATGAAAAATAATATAGTTTTGATGAAAAATATAAATATTATAATTATTAACTTTATTTTATGTTGTTTATAAATATATTTTAATGTATTTTTTATTTTATTATTAGTCTTATTGTAATTTTTTATTAAATATAATCATATTTTGAACTATATAAGTATAAAAATGAAAATAATCTATAATTCAAAGATAATTTTATAAATTAAAAAGTTCAATTTTAAAATAGAGGAACTTTATATTTTTCTTCAAATTCTGAAGTTGAATATGAAGTGAGATTAGATAAAATTTTATACCGAAATAAAGTTTGGAATGAAATTTGAAATGGAATTAGAAATACCCTAAATCTTTTCGGTAAAGAAAATAGTAAAAGTCATCGAGAATTGATGGCCTAGTTTGTTTGTTTCTTTTTCAGGAATCAATTAAACAGAAGTACTAACTACTAAAAACTAAAAAGACACCAGAACTAAATAAACATACTCTACATTAAATATTTAAATAAAATCTATAAAAATGTTTCATATTCATTTCTTAACACCGTGATTAGGATATTTTCCAACATTATCAAATCGAGATCCAAATCATCCTTTATATCACATATGTCTCCTTAAATCTTATATATTTGATTTGTCCAAACTCCTAGTTGTACTAGTATCCTTGGATAAACAAAAACAACAACCACATCTTTCTTAGTATCACATAATCAACAATAATGGAGCAGTAAAATTCCAAAAATTACAAGGGAAAAACTCCAACCATAAGTTCTCTCTCCAGAGTAAATATCTAGAAAAAAGAGAGATAAGCCCAAACACGGTAAACCATAGTCTCATAACACCAAACTCAAACAAGGAAAACCACAATCTTATAACACTATACCAAAGAAAGATATGGCATGAGGACACATAAGTAAAGAAAAGAGGTCGACGTCGATGCTGAGGAAGCCACCGCACGATGACCAAGAAGACCACAAAGGGAAAAATGGCCACTCTGAACCATAAGGTTTTTTTTCTCTCTAAACTTCGGCCTAGTTTGCTTTGAAGATCTTTTTTATGTCTTATTTAGTTATTTACTTCGAAAGCTAGATGGGAGTGTTCTTTGATTTATATGTGTGTTCACACAAGGCAACAAGTATCGTTGGCATCATGGGTTACCTGTCTCGAAAAAATGTATACATGATTTCATAAATATCAATTACCCGTCTATCATAATGATCGGATTTCTTAAATATCAGTCTCTAGAGACTCGCAACCTCCTGCATAAATCCGTGATAAGGAATTGGAAAACTGTGGAAGTGATACCAGCTTTCTACATTTTCTGAGATCGAGTGAATGAAGACGAGAGAGTCTCATGACCCATGGAAGTGTTAGAATTTGTGAGTGTTTGTGAATGCGGAAGCTTTTATGTGTTTAGTAACAAGAGAATGTGTTTGGGAGAATGAGAGATTTAGGTAACAAGAGAATGAGAGAATGAGAGTTTAAGAGAGATTTGTAGGACAGAATTGTATTGAGAATGTGAAGGAGGAGAATCCCCAACCCTTGTNATTAGCAAAACAACAACAATGGCCAACGGCCATATTATTCAAATTCAAAAGATCTTTTGTTTCTTCTTAAGTGAAAGGGACATCTCCTTTGTTTTCTTCCTTAAG
>OVAP01001607.1:0-22923 GCA_900406295.1 Aurinia saxatilis | reverse complement strand
GCATTTTCTAAGGCGTTTATAAACATTTTAAGGTAGTGAAGAAGAAACAGATGTAAAAATTCCTTGATTAATCTAACACCAGATTGATTGTCCCCGTAAATCAAATCAAAACTGAATCAATCCATGCCTCCAATTTCAAACCATTGAGACTCGATTAGAAGAAGAGAGAAATAGAGAGACTAACCGCCGTGAGCAAGAGAGGGTGTGGTCAAGCTTAAGAACCAACAATTTAATTTGACCTCGTCACAGAGCTTGGATAAGCGATTTGACCTCGTCACGGAGGTTGGATAAGACGAAATCACGCTGCTAGAGAGTGGAACAGATGACATGTACAATTTGATTACGGTTTTGAGTTTGGGGAACAGATTGTAAAGCGGATTGGCTTAGGGTTTGTATCGCATCGCGGAGTCAACTGCAAAGAGGAGGAAGAGGTAGAAGAAAAGGATTCGGAACGATGGCAAGGGTAAAAGGTGTGGGAGAGAAATGAGTAAAATAATACACACACACAAAGGTCAAAAATTAATGGGGGAAGAAGTTGATCGTCATCAACGGTGAAGTAACCGGAGAGAATCACCGGAGAGAGTCACCGGAGAGAGAAGCTCGCCGGAGAAAGAGGTCGAGATCGAGAATTAAGTGGTGGATAACAGATATTGGTTTTTTTTTTTTTCATAGAAGGAGGGGTATAATGGTATAAAAGTAAAAAGAATTGGGTATATGTGATTAAAAAAAAGGGTGTGGTTATATGTGGTTAGTGGGTATGAAAAGTTGGGTATATTTGCCATTCTCCCATAATAATAATTACTGATAATTCAAGTTATCAGCAAAAAAAAAAAAAATTATCAACATGGGAGTGTTATCATATACGTGCGCACATTAATTTATCAAATCTGCTATAATATTTGTTTCTCTAATTGTTGCAATGGAATTGCACCGATCGGCGAGGTTAGATATATTACTGTCTCTTTTGAGATATCCAAAAAAATTGGAAGAATATATAGTCTAGTACTATTATTATTAAAATCCAATAGTAATAATTACATGTTCCCAAAAGAGTAAGTATATATAGACAATTTTTTTCACTTTAGCAACAAAGGTTTATATTTGTGCGTGGACATTAACCAAAAAAAGTGAAATTTTATGTGGGCGGGTGAAACATGAATTATTAGTATTCACACGTTGATGAACAAAAGAAAGAGACTCACACTTGTGCCCTAAAAGCATAACCACATGTTGGTCGGTGTCCCCCTGAATTAGAATATATTCATTTAGTATAGGAAACCTTTTCGTCCAAAAATATCTGTATAACTAAAATATGCTTTGTTATATCAACTTGATAGAAAATGCCATTTAGCATTTATACAACAAACAGAAAAAAAAATTATATCTTTTATAGACCTCTTGATGTGCGGCATTTATGTTTAGATATGAATAATATGATGTCATTTCCTTTGTTGTTTCTTGATTTTAGATCCTATATAACTTCAATCTCTGGACGTTGTTATCCCATAGTAGTTAGTACATAATATGCATAATGTTTAGACGTAATAAACGTTAAAATACAATGGCTAAGCCTAAGTGTAACAAAAATTAAAGCCAGACACAAAAATTAAAAATAGTAATAACATGCAATCATTACTTTAGCCAAAAAATTGTTTCTCCTACTTCAGCCACACGTATGAACATTCAATATAAACATATTTTTAACTTCTCAATATGTCAATTATATACAGCTTGTATTGCTTTCTTTTTATGTAAAAAATGAGTTTTATTCTGGAGATCTGAAAGCTTTTTCTGACTGATCAGATTGATTTGATACAACTGGGTATTGCTTGTCTTCGATAACTTCTTCAGTTCTCTGGCTCTTTTTTTTCCTTTTTCATTTTAAGTTTTTTTTCTTTCGTATGACATCGTGACAGATCTCTTCTTTATATATTTGACAATATCTATGTATATAATATACATATTATTCACTTCAAAGCTTTTCACATATACATACATATGTATCCATGGCTATCATTTTAAGTAGATCTTCTCGCTCTTTAATTTCCTATTCTAATTTTTTTTTCTTGTGAAAAATATGAAATATTTTAGTTTTTATACTAAATAATAATCCTCTAATTAAATTAGTTCAAGAAGTAAGAAACAAAGAAGCGGATAATACCAATAAATGATATAATGTTTTCACTACCAACATTTTTTAGTTAATAGTTGTTTGTAAAATAACACTAATTAAATGGAGTAAATAATTGTTTTAAAAAGATATCGATCGTACATTTTTTATGCCATTTTTTATTTTCGAAACATATCAATTTTAGATATACCATACTGTTTTTTCAAATCACATACAATTTTATATCTAATCATTTATAAAAAAAAAAAAAAGTGAAAAGGTTTTTTGTTTTTAATTGCGGTTTTTACTATGCATTTCTCTCAGCAGAACTAATTGTTAACCCAAAAAACATTAAATGGGGTAAATAATTGTTTTTCAAATTTTTCATACTCTTTTGTTCGCTGACATAATTTATTAAAAAAAAAAAATATTTATTCTGTTTCTCAAAGAATGTCGTTTTGACTCTTTGCACATAAATTAATAAAACATATTAAAAATTCTGTTATGCTCCTAAATAATAAATTAGCTGTTCACATTCTTCTTTGTTTTAATGTTAAATTATGTATTTAGTATTAAAAGTTATATTAGAAAATGAAAACGATATTCTTTATATTACAAAAAAATAAATTTAAAATGATATTTTAAAAAAATGGAGAGTGTATTTAATTTAGATATATATACGAAAAGGGTTTTTTAGTTGTGGTTTTGCCATACATTTCCCTTTGCAGAAGTATCTAGAATAAAGAGTTAAGTAGAGAGAACAACTTTTTTTTGTTACGTAGTTATATAAAAATGGAAAAACCAAAACAGCTATACAATTATACAGAGGCAGGCAAAAACAGAGGGCATCTGAAAGAAGCAAGTTGTCTCCTACTGTGTCTTTCTACACTCTACCTTTTGCATACGTATTCGCACACTCACCTATGTACGGACTATTTTATTTTATTTCCACTCTATATATTAATTTAAGTTCAATACATTCTCCCTAACAAAATATGTTGATCCATCATCGTACACTGAATATACACCCCCATTAACTGAATATATACCACTTACTCATATTTTTATATTCTCTCTATTTCTTTAAAAGTATCATTTTAAACTTATTTTTTATTTGACAAAAAATATCATTTTCAATTTTTAATATAACTTTTAATATTAAATATCTAATTTAATTCCAAATAAAAATATAAACAGATAACTTATTATTTAGGGACAAAATAAAATTTTTAATATGTTTTATATTTTGTGTGCAAAAAGTCAAAACGATATTTTTTAAAAAACGGATAGAATATTGTCTGATTTTAATAAAATACATGCATGCATATATGTAACTGTAGCAATCGTTATGGTGTGACATAATTACTAATCGGGAAAGATCAACGCATTTATGAGTAATGGATTACACATTTACTACTTGATAGTGGTAATTAATAAACTCCAGGATCCAACTACACCATTTAACCACGAGCTGTTTTGTTCCATTTAGTGGAGGTTACTTAGAAGAGTCTTAAAAAATGACAATTAAATTCTCTTTAATTTTTTTAAAAATATAGATATTATATTAAGATGCTTGATAAGAAATCTGGACTCAATATCAAGGTATCCTTGAGAAACAAAAAATATTTTTCTCATCATTTTTATTATTATTTTACATCACCTTTGATCAACTATGGTCAGAAAACTATTTTATAATCGTTCTTGGATTCTTGACCAAATTTATGATATTACCAAAACACAGGCTAGATATAAAACCAAAACAAAAATAAAAATTCAGGGTTCTCGTATAAACAAGAAAAATGATATAAATGAAGATGAACAATTAAATCTTACCAGTCAAATATAAAAACAAATTGCACGTACAAAATAAAATCGAGTGGCTACCCACTAAAACCATGTTTAGTTAACGTCATAGGCAATAAATAATTGCACGGTTTCTTCTTGACCTTCGCTTTGGATCGTCCTTCTTTATTACACCTTTTATTTTATTTTATACCTTTATTCTTATTAAGAAAATATTCCAAACACTTATAGTATTCACTGATAAATCTCAAAGCTGTGAATTGGGTGGAGTAATTCAAAGGTTTTCTTCATTTTCATAAATTCAAAACTTAATGGCAAAGAAAAACATTTATTTAATTATTTTCATGAAAGCGACAAAAAAAATCTTTTAGGCATCTCTGTTGCATGATGCCATGGATAGTCATAGTCTATTTCTCGGAAGAACAAAATACAAACCGGGAAACGATAGGGAGTTGATTGGACGTTGTGAAATATCTACAAAGTAAATATTAAAGAAATTTTTAGTAATTTGTCATTTTCCAAACAAGATGCAAACAATTTTATTAGAGAAACTATGACCTCGATTTTGTGTGGTACTCGTTATCTGGGGATTTACTAAGAATTCGGTTTATTATGAACTTTGCGATGAAGAAGAATATTCAGATATGAATTTGACCGTTTTAAAAGAATATTTTTGCAATGACAATAAGTTTTTATTTACTTACGTCTCTAAATATCACTTTGACATTTTTACACATAAATGTAATATTTTTAAAAATTATGAAAATAAACACATAAATAACTATATAGTCTGCACTTTTCATCTATCTATATAAAATTAGATGATATGATAAACGGTTTTGTCTACACCATATTCAGGTGAAACTCCAATTAACTGATGTACTTACAATGTAGATATATCATATAATATTGCACATCCATTAATTCCACATAAAGTTAAACCTTGTGTCGATATTAATGAATCTTATATCCACCACATAATTAATAAGACTTCCCCAAATATATCAGACTCTAGTCCAATAGCTAATCAGTGATTTACAATAATTTTATCTAATATAGGTATCACTTGCAGTAGTTTGTCAAATACAGTAGTAATTCAGAAAGGTAGTGTATACTCAGAGAAAGTGTAATATTTATATGCTACATGTCGATACTACTTTGTAACTCAGATAGCTAGTGTTTACTAAGATGATGTGTAATTTATGCTTAATGTCAATACTACTGTAAGTGAATACTTTTTCCACTACAGTATAGAACCATTGTACACGCATTATATATGTTCGGATAATGTGAGCTTTCGTCCACAAAACCTGATCATTAAGCTATACATGTTATTGCTTTTCTAAAAAAAATAGTTTAATATTTGTTTTACCTTTGATGATTTATAGAGCAGAAAGAGGGACAATCATAACCGACGTCGTCCTCATTTATTTATTTTTTCAGGTGGTGTGGACGGTGCAATTTGGATTTGCGCTCTCTATCAACTTTTTCTCCATTATTTTGCATTTTAACATCTTTTCTTCTATATATAGTACTACTAAGTTTAGATTTTAGGTGTGAATGTGTTCAGAGCCGACCCAAAAAATTGGAAAGCCTCAAACAAAATATATTTTTTTGGCTTATTAATAAATGAAAATATTTTTTAAAAAACAAACATAAGTTTTTTACACATATTACATATATTAGAGTCAAACTTTTTATCAATAATTAACTTTTAAACAGTTTTAGCAATATACTTTAACAACTTTTATAAAAAACATTGACCGCTAAAATAGATATTTAAAAAAAAACCGCAAACTCGAGCTTGATCTGCTTGTGCTCAAAGCCACCATTGAATATGTTAAGTTTGATTTTGAGAGAGACTTAGCCAAACACCAAACCACTCGAGATTACATTTCGACCGAATTATAGAAAGATAAACCAAATAGGACCGGATTTCGATTTAATAGAAATGGTATAATCCACGTGACACTCAAATGCATTTAAATAACTTTTTTTGTCACCCCAGTTAAATAACTAAATTGAAAATATTGTTGCAAGAGCACTTCTCCTTTTATATTAATTTTTTGGATAACCTTTTTGAAAAACTTTGGAAAATTAAATGTATTAAATAATAAGATTTAAAGAATGTAACGGATGACAAAAAAGAAATATGTAGCAGATTAAAACATATAATATATATTTAGTTGCATTTTTTTTGTAAGTATCCGTTACCCCAAATTGATGCGTGAAACATGTTAAATGCACATAAAGAACGAAGATTTCTATACGTTTTTCAAATTCCAATATTTAACAAACTTCTATATTCGTAGAATTATCTCGGATTCATTCGGTTATCTACTAGTAAAAAGATGCATATAGGGGAATTTGATTGTCCATGTAAATCAAAACGGATAAGGAATAATGTAAACTTTGATCGGGATTCACATTCTATGACCATGCGTAGTTGCAATTCTCAAAGATGGTTTGCTTATATGCTATATCTCCAAATACTGTACCAAGCGAATTCAACTGTTTGTGTATCAGGATAGTCGAAACTTAACACTTAACAGTCTCTCCGACTACACGTTAGCACTCAAAACACTCTAGCTAGCACCTATATTCTATGTCTGTAACAACATATAATATATGCATAAATTGTTCCAAGTTTTATAATGAACCCACTAAAAAGATAAAGATAAAACCACATGTAACTTAATAAACAAGGAAAAAAATATATTATTTAAGAAATCATTCTCCTATAAATTCATTACCTTCAAGTCACACCATATCTCACAACCTCACAAACAAATTGTTTTCTTCTTTTTATTCTCCATAGCTATTAAAAAATAGCAACAATAAAGCTTCAATATTTCTGAAAGCAAAAATGAACCAAGAACAATCACCACATAGCCCAACAGGCCATAGTCACTCACCCTCTTCCTCTGCCTCCGGTTCCACATCAACTGAACCGGTTAGGTCACGATGGTCACCTAAACCGGAACAAATACTCATACTTGAGTCCATCTTCAACAGTGGTATGGTGAACCCTCCCAAAGAAGAGACTGTAAGGATTAGAAAGATGCTTGAGAAATTTGGGGCGGTGGGAGATGCAAATGTCTTCTATTGGTTTCAAAACCGGCGGTCAAGATCCCGCCGGAGGCAGAGGCAGCTCCAGGCTGCTGCTGCTGCTGCCGCGGCTGTAACCACCAACACTTGTGACCAGACCATGATGGTGAGCAACGACTTACCAAATCATAGTGGGAGTGATTTGGGGTTTGGAGGTTGTAGCACTTCTTCCAATTACTTATTTGGTGGGTCATCTCAAGTTCCTTTTTTTTTTCTTGGTGTCTCTTCTTCTCCTTCTTCTTGTTCATGCTCCTCTTCCACTTATTCTTCAGCTAGCTCCTCTTCTTCATCTTATGGAAATGATGGCATGGAGAATCTTTTCACAATGCCTGGCCAAATGGGTTATCATGAAGCTAATCATAATCATTATCAAACTCATAGCTCAAATGTTGCATCAATCTTGTGCCCATCTGATCAAAACTCTAATTTTCATTACCAACAAGGTAAGCAAGAATAAATTTATTTGCATGACTCTTTTTTTCTTCTTTTCTTCTTTTAAACTCAAGTGCTTTGTCCTCTAAACCCTCTTTCTTTCCCCCAAAAAGTTTTAAAAGTAACATTTTTTAATTGGGATGTGAAACTGTTTTAAAAAGGAGGTAAAATCCAATTTTGAGTGGGTTTCTACCAAAGAACCAGTTTTCTGTATGAATGATTAATTAACAATAATTGCTTTTTGGTTAATTATAGTTCCAACATTGCCTAACATTTTGTACTTGGGAGCTAGTATTCAATTTTATCCAATTTGTTTCCTTGTAGATACTTATCAGCTAATTATGTTAATTATTTTGTAATATTGCTTAATTTTATTCTTGATCAGCTACTTCTCTAATGTAATTTTTCTGACATATTATAACCAAAAAAAAAAAAAAAATCAGGGGTTATTACGGTGTTTATAAATGGAGTTCCAACAGAAGTGACAAGAGGAGGAATAGACATGAAAGCAATGTTTGGGGAAGATGTGGTTTTGGTGCATTCCTCAGGAGTTCCTCTTCCTACTGATGAGTTTGGTTTCTTGATGCATAGCTTACAACATGGTGAAGCTTATTTTCTGGTAATTATTCCGATCTTTAAATATACTTAATCATGTTTTGGTGTTAGTTTTGTTTTTTGTCTTATTGCTGACTGAAATTTCTCGTGAATCATATTGTTATATTGTTTGTTTCTTCGAGCAAATGTGCTTTTTTCTTTCTCTCTTTGGATCCTCACTTTAGTGTTGAAAATAGGAAATGAGATGAAAACCCAATTGGGGTGAAGTTCTAAATTGTCTGCTGGAATATATTTTAAAGAATTCATCGTAGTTTAGTATTAATATAAGTTTTTGGTATGAGTAAGAGAATATAATATAGAACCTTATTGATGAGTGTCGGTTTATGCAGTAGATGAGCATGGTTTTTAGAAAGAATTAGATGTAACTGAAGTTTTGTCATTTGACCAGGTTTCTATATTTGAATCAATCATAAAAATGGTAGTGAGTTTTTTTTCTCTCATACAATAAACCCATTAACAATAGAATTATAATTTTGCTATATTAACTGCTACTTTGAACAATCATTTTCTTAAAGTGCTAAGCTTGATTTTTTTTCCTCCATTCATGTTCGAATGTAATTCTTTTGTTTACTCAATTTTTTATTAAAGATTTTAAAAATTCTTTAATCATATGTCTACAATGGTTTATGGGAGTTTGGTTTATTTCGCAAAAAAGTATTATATTGAGTTCATTGGCAAATGAAACATTGGGAAAATCTACTCTTCCCCTTTTATCTTGATCACATAAACAATTTTCTCAAATCCTATTCGGCCTTAGGGTTTGTTCTCTCTCTCTCTCGGTTTAATGGAATTTTTTTTCTTTCTCTTTTTCTTTTAATGATAACCAGATGTTGTTTATGTAAATTACTTGAGATGATGTATATTTTAATTTTATGAATGAATTTTCTACTCCACACCAGCCTGTATGTAATGTTTAATTTAAACCAAACTAATTAGTAGTCAGAAGATATCCATTTATATATAGTCTCTATTTTTTCTTTTTTGTTTTAAGGGATCTTTTTTGTTTTGTTATTTGTTGTCTTCGTTTTGTTATCAACAGGTTCCAAGACAAACATGAACTGGCTTTACTCTTGTGCTATGTGATGATGCAACAGATGCCTTGTTATTCTACCTTAGACTTTATTGTTACGGTCCGTCCATTTTTCTCTTTTCTTTTTTTTCGAGTCTATCTTGTAATCTAAATTTCTTATGTTGTTTCTTACCCTTTTGTAATTTACTTTTAAATATATGAAGTCAAAAGCTCTTCTAATAAGATGAAGAGATTTAGTTTGTATCAATTTTAGAAATTTAATTAGATGTAAAATACTATGTAATTGCTTTGCAATAAAACTTGTGTCTAGGGATCTCCAAGTAATTCGTGTGCAACGAATGAATACTCGTCCAGTCAACAAGTAGTCAAGCCGTAGCATCGATGATGTCTTACCAGATCTAGCAAGTGATGATGATTTTATCATAATTAAGTCTCATTTAACTAGAAAATTGATGGAGTTGATTTTTTGGAAATTATTTTGTAAACTCAATTTGTGGGTATATGGTTTTAAGAAGATGTTGCAGTAGTATGATGTTAATATATTCAGGTGGATTGTAATCAAACTATACTTTTAAACTCTCTTACAATAAAGTCCTTAACTTAATTCACACTAGAGCATTAATTATTCCAAAAGTATAAGATCAATAAGCTTAATTACATGATTAGTGGAATAGAAAAAGTGAGACCCTTATGATTATGCTTTGAGTTTACCTGGCTAACAACTCGAGTAGGACAAATGGTCACATGAATTAGTCTAATTTTCATATAGGGATCCGCTTATTGTAATTAAGCTACTATTTAAACAAGTTATTTAGCACAGTAATAATACTTTCAAACTTTCTTAGAGAATTTATGTTCATCTTGAAACCCACTGCTGTGGCATGTCAAATGTGCAGTGACCAAGTGAATGCATGTAGTGGACAATTGTTTATGGATGCTATTCAAGGACATGCTTTAACAAGTTAAATTTAAATCCAAGTTACTTTCTTTTGATGTTTAAATTAGTCATTAAATATGGTGGGATCTGAAAATTACATGCAACTTATATATGGCCCCCCACCTATTTGGTTTTATTATAGTTAAACTCATCCTCTATATATTAATTCAAGATTCTCTAATTAACACCTTAACGAAACGTCGGCTTCGTAATTTGATCAAATATTATATTGGGTCATAAAATTATTAATAAAATGCTTGTGGTTTAGAAATATAAACTGAAATATTAAAAAAATTGCATTACATAAACATACGCATTTAATTTGGATTATTGTTATGCTTTTATATAACTAAGAAAAGGAAGAGCATAAGACAGCTGGGTTCGTCAGATTTTGTAATCTTGTCGATTCTTGCTCTCTGGAACACGAACCTTAATTAAAACTCGAAGCAAGATCTTAATCGGATGTTTAACAAAAGACAAAAAAAGGCAAGATCTTAATTGGATAGTTAAGACAAATCTCATACTTTTTGTTTGCTATATATATATAGCTATTTGAAGCCACATATTTTCGCATGTCCATTAGATCTAACCTTGTAAACATCAAATGAGAGTTTAGAATTCTTGAATGTTTAAAAATCCGAAGGACATGTATACCCTATTCGAAATAAATTGAAAGAAAAGAATTCTAAATAAACTTTTATCGCTCTCAGTAATAATATATCGAGCACGATACTAAAATAGTATTACTATTACGTTTTATTTTACAAAAAGACACTATTAAGTTATATAAAAATATCATTTAAATTAATTAGAAACCTTCTCCTAGCTTGGATTAGTAGTAATACTACTGTAGTATGCAAGAAATGATATATTAAAAAAACGAAAAATGTGAGATGTGGTAATCATGCCTTTATTCCACACTTTTGGAGTATTTACGTAAATTTCATGCCGAAATCTAGACTAACTTTTACATTATATAAAAATATAATGATATTGTTTTAAACGTCTAAAAATAATCAACCAGAATTGAAATCGTTGTAATTAGTAAAACAATCACTGTTTTACTATTTGAGATGTAAATTTAATAAGTCTACTTTTGGATCGAAAAAAAAAAGTTATTTTGTACGGTATTATCGAATAAGTATGAACTAACTATGTACTACTGTATAAAACAAGGTATTAAGCAATAAAGTAAAGGCCACTAGGCGACAACACCGACCACTATAACCAGTGAGTAGGAGACGCATGTTTGGTTAATTCTTGATTTCCCAACTCACAAAAGAAAAGCATATATTATATACATATTAAAGACTTACCATATGATTTCAAACTCACTCCACACATTTTCCTATTGGCTCCCATGTGGATTAATTAATTAACCTTAAAATTTTAATCTTCTTTTAACCGGGAAACATCATACCTCTTTTTTTTTGTTGCTTTCCACATTTTTATTTTTTATTTTTGTGAAGAACATTTTACATTAAAAAATGAAAATATTCTTAATAATGTTTTAAGGAATATATAGATCAGTTCACTTATCAAAAATCGTAAAATTTATTATGATATTAAAACCTGAATGTACATTGCCATATATATTTATAAAACTATAATTATTAGGGATTTGTGTGTTACAGTTTATATAAGAAAAAATTAACTAATCCTAGCATAATTAGTGTTCACAAAATTTGGAAGTGGATAAATAATAAATGTGTATATACAATCACTTAACAAAATAAAACTTTGTAATTATAAAATTACTACCAAATATGGTCACGGGCTTTTTGTGCCATTGGCCCAAACCAAACTATCGTCAACATATTTGGTTATGGGCTTCATATTAGCAGTTATTTATTTATGGCGCTAAGCTTTTATTTTCTGTTGGGCCCAAATGAATGTAATCCAAACGATTGTAAGCTTTTTCTTACGTCGGCCTATTTAATGATTTAGCAACTCATTATTTTGTTTTTACGGATATTTTCCTTGTGTTACACTGTTACTAATCGAATTTGTTTACTTTGGTCCAAACAACCAAATTTTGTTGAACTTTTTTTTTTTTTTTTCAGTTTAGAAGATGAACATTATAAAATCAAAGATTCAAAATTCGATCGGTGTTAAAAGCCATTCGATTTTGTAAATTTGGTTTTCTAAGAACAAAGTATTAAATAAACATTTAATTATGGTTTAGGTATTTAATGAAGAAACTTCACAATTAAAAAAAGGAGATCTCACACAATTCCCAAGTCATCGGATCTCAAAACCTTTGTTGCCTATTGGAGAATTCTTTTTATAGCATGTAACTTTTACGAAATTAATATTGATTTGATTAATTAGGTCACACGCAACATTGATAAAATTTATTTTCAAAATAGAGATATGTCAGGTTTCATCCCACGTAAACGTTGACAGACCAACCGACGATGTGATTTTCACATTTATTTTAGTTTACACAAAATGTATTTCTTTGTTAATTGAATTAAACGACAATTTTCAAAAGATTATAGTAATCATAAGTTATTACAGACGTTACGTTATCAATAAATAAACAAGTGGTCACTATAAGAACTTTATGATACTACTAAAAAAATGCTTTTTAATACAATTACTCAACAAGTACTATAGAAATCTAAAACAAAAAAGTACTAGAAATCAGTAAATACTTAAAACAACTTCATATGAGCATTTAATTTGTATCTTCAGTCAAATGTAACAAAATAAATCACTCATAACGTCTTGACCATTTTGTAAAATTTTGACTACCATTAACTTCTCTCCACACAAACTTTTTACTAATCCCATATTTTTACTATTTTCTTTAAAATCAGTGGTCCCAAAATTACTCTTTTTGTCAAATTACTACTGCATATTTAGCCCCCTTTTTTAATTTTTAATTTTTTTGCATTAACTCCTTATACACAAATTTAGTCCATTAGGCATTTAACTATCTACATAAACGTTTTACTATTATTTTTCCTAACTCTCATTTAACTAACTCCTTATACACAAAGTTTCTTTCAACATAACCCCCATGATATTAATTATTTTTCCTCCAATGAAACTCTGATTTTCTATTTCATTACTGAATATTTTTTTTACCTTTTTTGTTGATATTATTTTCTACTAATAGAAAAAAAATACTAAATTTTTTCACTATACACAAAATTGTAAGATCGTTTTGATTGCCCCGCGTCTAAAGATCACAGTCGACGACTCAGTTTCTTCCTTCTCAAGAGAGAACAAAAGAGTGTGTGTGTGTGTGTTGTTGCGGTGTGTTGTGTCTTTTCTCTTTCTGCGTTTTCATCGTTTCTCATCTACCACAAGTTTTTTCTCATCACTCTCATTTTTTTCCTTCTTTCAGATTTTCTCTCCTGAGATTTTGATCTACACAATCTTTCTTCCTCTTCTACAAATCTCTGTTCATGGTATATTTATAATTCTTAATATATATATATATGCTTTTTTTTTCTTTCTTATTGTTAGTTTCCATGAAAGAATCTTTCTCAAATCTCTTACTTTAGTTTCATTGAGATGGTAGAGAGATCAAACTCACGTTTGATAATCCGAAAATCGATCATCTTCTTGTTAATATCGATCCTATTCATCCTCTCTTGGTTCTTTATCTTCTCCTCCACGAATCCTAATCGAGTACTCGATTACATCTCAGTCTCAGAGTCAACAGATGCACCTCTCATCATCATCAAGAACTCAAACGAGGCCGTATCACCAATCCAACAGAACAGAGAAGATGCAAAAACTGAAGAACCCATTAGTGAAAACAGAGGAGGTACAAAAACAGAGGAACCAATTGATGAAACCCTCCAAACCATTCAGAAGGTCTCTCCTTCTCCAATACCATTGAGAGTTTTCATGTATGATATGAGTCCAGAGTTTCATTTTGGGTTATTGGGTTGGAAACCTGAGAGAAACGACGTCGTTTGGCCTGATATAAGAAACAATGTTCCACACCATCCAGGTGGGCTTAACTTGCAGCATAGTGTTGAGTATTGGTTAACATTGGATCTTTTGTACTCTGAGCTTCCAGAAGATGATTCTAGAAGCTCACGTGCCGCGATACGTGTGAAGAACTCGAGTGAAGCTGATGTTGTGTTCGTGCCATTCTTCTCTTCATTGAGCTATAATCGATTCTCTAAAGTTAGCCAAAAGCATAAGATGAGCCGAGACAGAGAGTTGCAGGTAATTACTTAACTCAAAACAGTAAACCTTTTTGATTTTTCACATTTTTCCACAACATTACAGTAGTAATTTTATGTTCATAACTAGGAAAAAAAATTCAACGATACGTAAACAAATACATAAGGCCATCACCCATTAGTGTTTATGGTTTTCAAATGTACTTAGACTACAAATTATAAAAGAAAATTTGTTTCCTTTGACATAAAACACAATATTACAACCTATAAACGTACAACTACAAAGTCAAATCCAATTAAACTGAATTAAAAAGGAATAAAGTCAAGAATGTCATAAATTCTGCTTTATGATCGGTTTATCAAAATTAAGGGGTACCACTTTACGTTTAAGATCTTGTTAAAACAAGTTGGTCCAATTAATTATTTTTTTGGTAAAACTAGTTATTTTGAATTGTCCAGTTAAAATTTAATGATCTTAATTTTGAATAGGACAATGTGGTGAAATTTGTGACGTCTCAAAAGGAGTGGAAGCTCTCAGGAGGGAAGGATCATGTTATAATGGCGCACCATCCTAATAGTATGTCTACGGCAAGGCATAAGCTATATCCGGCCATGTTTGTGGTCGCGGACTTTGGTAGATACTCGCCTCGTGTCGCCAATGTCGATAAAGACATTGTGGCTCCATACAAACATCTTGTTCCATCGTATGCGAATGATACATCGGGCTTTGATGGACGTCCGATCTTGCTCTATTTTCAAGGAGCCATCTACCGTAAATCTGTGAGTGTACTTGCTAATATAAATTCTATTAAATATCTATCGTAGATTGAAACCTAGACCAATCCTAAGTGGGTGCTTTGAGTAATATGGCGATTAGCGAATTTCATATGAAAGGATTGTATAAATCTGTTTAGCCGAAATTGACCAAGGCCGTTTAATACCACGAGCAAGAGCAAGTGGAGTAATCGAACATGGTCTAGACTAAAAAACAAAAAATCTCTAAAGATTATTTTAAATATGTTTATCACTTAGGACCTATATAATTTTGAGTTATATGATCTATCACATATGAACATGGCCTAATTTTTTTATACGTCCATAATGAATTTATAATAATCTACGTTATTTGTTTGATAACAATATTTTTTAGGGTGGATTTGTGAGACAAGAGCTATACTACCTTCTAAAAGAAGAAAAAGATGTTCATTTCTCCTTTGGTAGCGTAAGAGATCACGGTATAACCAAAGCCGGACAAGGAATGAGATCGTCCAAGTTCTGCCTCAACATTGCTGGAGATACTCCATCATCTAACCGTCTCTTTGACGCCATAGCTAGTCATTGTATTCCAGTGATCATCAGTGACAATATCGAGTTACCTTATGAGGATGTTCTCAACTACAATGAGTTTTGTCTCTTTGTTAGATCATCAGACGCTTTAAAGAAAGGGTTTTTGTTGGGTCTTGTGAGGAGTATAGGGAGAGAAGAGTGGGAAAAAATGTGGCGACGGTTGAAGGAAGTTGAGAGGTATTTTGAATTGAGTTTTCCGTCGAAGGATGATGGAGTTCAGATGATTTGGAAAGCTGTTGCGAGGAAAGCTCCTTTGGTGAAAATGAAAGTTCATAGGTTTCAGAGGTTTACTAGGCCTTTTAATAGCTTAAGTAAAGATTAATTAGGGACTTTTTATTATATATTTGTGAGGTTTTGGAAATTCGATTTAGATTAAAATGTAATGATTATAGTTTCAATTCAACCATTTACATGGTTTCTTGGAAAGTTATAAATATATATGTCTAATGTTATTACTCAGCCATGTGAAATAGTTGATGACTTGATTTACAAGAAACAACTAGGTTATTTTCAGATATTTGTGTTTTAAAAAATTATTTGGTCTTTTGTTGAGTATAGCAATAAAATAAAATAAAAAAATGATGCGCCATTAACTTTGCTTTCCCTTTTGTATCTCTTCAACCAAGCCCACAAGCTGAGCTACATCATTTGGGTCTGGCACCATCTTAGTCTTAAACAAGACCTAATTTGCCGCATGGACCCATTTGGGCAGTCATAAGAACCGGTTGGAGCTTGAACTGAAACATCAAATTATCAAACTGTTTAATACAGAAAGTGACTCAAGACTCGAGGTTAAATCACTGGCAAAATGCACTCTTGCCATTAAAAATATATATCTCGAGGTTAAAGTTTTGGAGATTCGGAGAAAATTAGTAGAAAATAAATCAGGGATAGAACTTTGAGCCAGATTAATGAAAAACAAAGAGAGACCTCGGACTTGATGGGGGACCTATGTCTCCAATAATTTATCATACTTATCTACATTAACATTCCCATCTTACCACTCAAAGCAAAAAAAAAAAAATCAAACTAGAGAATTAGAGATCGAGCTAATCTTGATTCACTTTCGCATGCATGGGCTTAATGGATTCACCACCGGTAAATATAGCCATTCACAGGCATCCTCTACATAGTTCATCTCGCTTTATTCACGATTGTTTTTGTTATGGGTGCTACGAAAAGGGTCCAATCCAAGAAGGCTACCGTTGTAATGACTCTGAGTGCCAACATGTTTGGTTCCATAAAGAGTGCGCCGAGTCACCACCAACACTGCTCAATCACTATCTCCATCCCCAATGTTAATTAGTGTAGAGGCCCATGTCCCTTATATATTACTTAGGTCCCTTTCCATCTTTGGGCCTCCTTCGGGCCGAACCGATTTCGGTTCGCTGGGGCAACGTGTGTTCGGGCTCTGATACCATGTTAAGTTTCATGGGCTTCCAGCTAAAAGCCAATTGACAATTAGTGGAGAGGCCCATGTCCCTTATATATTACTTAGGTCCCTTTCCATCTTTCAGATGTGTTATATTCTCACACCCAACACCCTCTCATCCAAACTAAACTCAAAGGGGATTCATCTATATGTTATCTGTGTAGAAATTCCTCCCTTGCCGGCTATCGTTGCTCCCTATGTGATTTTAATATGCATTTGGAATGTGCGATAAATCCTCAGCCGCTTGTCATTAGAAATTCCATGTTTCATGACCATCCGCTTGTCCTCATGGATGAGAATAAAAAAGGGGGCAAGATTTGTGAAGCATGCAAATGCGAGATTCCGTATTTGGATAAGCATCCTTATGGATGTCTTAAATGCAGTGTGATGTTTCATGTGGGATGCATCACCCTCGCACCAGAGGTAAATCATCTCCATCACTCTAAACATCCTCTCGTGTTGGTCCCATTGGAATCACTCTCTGCTGCCGTTGCCAAGACGTGTGTTCTGTGTGGAATAAAACCAGAAGCGTTGCTTTATCATTGTTCCATCTGCAATTTCAGCTTATGCGCATTCTGTACAAAAAATCCTCCGCGTCTTACCATTGAACATTCAAAGACGCACGAGCATCAACTCTTCCTTATGCCATCTCGTATCTCATTTATGTGCAATGCTTGTGTTATGGAAGGTAAACAGAGTCCTTACTTATGTATTCAGTGTGGCTTCTCTTTCCATCGAGGTTGTGTTGATTTGCCTCGTGTCATAAACATCAATCGACACGATCATCGTATTTCTCTCGTTGCGGTGTTTGTTTCAAGGACATTGATCAATATTATGGAGGGTATGCTTGCTCAGTTTGTCCAAACTATGCTGTTCATTCACAGTGTGCAGTGAGGAAAGACGTATGGGAAGGGATAGAGCTTGAAAATATACCTGAAGAGATTGAAGATATTACCCCCTTTACAGTGGTTGGTGACAACTTGATCAAGCATTTTAGCCATGACGAACATAACTTAAGATTCAACGAGAGCAGAATTTACCATGATGAAAGCAAAAGATGCAGGGCGTGTGTGCAACCTGTCTATGCAGATCCAATCTACAGTTGTGAGGAGTGTGATTTCATCCTCCACGAGAAGTGTGCTAATCTTCCACTGAAAAAACGTCTTGTGTTCTTCAACAAACCATTTACACTTCGTGCACCACACACTGAGCAACTTCGTCATTTTGTATGTTCCGCTTGTGGCATAGTGTCCAACGGTTTCAGGTATAAATCTCAACATGTGACGTTAGATACATTATGTGCTTCAATTTTTGAGCCATTCGTGCATGGTGGTCACCTGCATCCCTTGTATTATAATATAAAGGAAGGTCTCATTTCAAAGTGCGGTGCATGTCTCAAAAGGATAGCGTATCAAGAACTTCGTTGTAATATATGTGACTTCAGTTTGCATTTACGTTGCGCCAATATGCCAATAACGGTGAAGAGCAAATACGACGATCATCCTCTCTTCTTATGCTATGGTGAAAAGGCGACTGGTAAATATTGGTGTGATATCTGTGAGATGGAAACAGATCCGGCTAAATGGTTTTACACATGTTCTGACTGTGGTGTTACTTTGCATGTTGAGTGCGTGCTTGGTGATTTTTCACATCTCACCCCAGGATTCATATTAGATGAATTCAACATCAAATTTGAAGTGGTTTGTAACGATCATAATTCTTGCAGGCCATTCTGTGATCAATGCGGAACTCGTTGTAGAGCCCCCTACATTCTAAAGTTCCATGATAAGTACATTTGTTCTTTAGAGTGCTATTTCAGGTCCACCTTAGTACACAAAGCTATGGGGTTGTAGAGGATCTGTTTTTTTTTTTCTTTTTGGCATTTGTTAAATTCTCTGATTTTAGGTTATGATAATAAACTCCGAATTTTTTGAATCTGATTAGCGATTATGGATCCAGCCTGAACCACCAAGAGCTAGATGATCTAATTCTACGGACTTTCGAAAGTTAATATAGTAACCAGAGCATCCCAAAGGAAGATATTGGCTCTTTTGTACACCAACGTATTACACAAGTCACTTCTCATTTATTCTCAAGATACATAAGATATTAAGATTAAACACACACACAACGGTGATTACACTATATGATCGATTAAACAGAGTAGCAGAAACGATATGGTATTATTTTATCCCATCATTTATAACTCTTTCTTTGATTCCGAATCCACCTTGGACTTTATGGTGTCCGGGACTTTCTCAAGTAGCTTGGAGAGCCACTTGGCAGATTGTTTCTCGTGCCGTCCCAAATTGTGTGCATAGTCCACATAGTAGAATCCAGACCTCGTCTTGTATCCATCTTCCCACTCTAGTCCATCCAAAAGCGACCACACAAAGTAACCTTTAACATTAACCTTGTCCTCACTGCCAAAAACAACAAGCAGTGATTCTGTCAGAAATCCTATCAACTAAAGAAGATGAAACAGAGTTTTTGCGGAAACTGTGAAAAAAAACTCACCAGACTGCTCCGTGTAAAGCCATGAGATGTCTCATATGATAATACTTTCTGTTACTGTCGCTGAGCGCATCAGGAAGTACATCTTTCTCTTCAAGTGTCTCCTTGTACCCTGCAGTTGCAACAAATTTGACCACTCAAGCTAAATAAACTGAGTATTAAGTTTTAACCAAAGAGTAGAAGACAATGGCTTACCGTTTCCAGTGACTATGATTTCTGGATCCTCATAATTCTCCTTGACGTATTTCAAAACCTTTCTTAATCCGTCTGCACAGACTGGATACTTGGCAGTATCCGGCTGTAACATTACAAGAAAACAGTCTTAGGAGAAGCTCAAGATCGAGTAAAACAAAGAAAAATGTTGTGTAGATGACTCATACTATACCTGAGAACCAATCTTGAATCCATCTCCGTTTTTCGCTGCAAACAAGAGATTAGAGAGGAAGCTCAGTAATTATCCAAGAAATTAGAAAAAAGATGTTTCATAGTTAGAAATGGAGCATACAATGGAACTGCAAGCGAGAATCAGCTTGCCAACTTGGTTTCTCCGAATCAACATTGTCTACATGAGCAGCAAACGCAGAAGTGAAGTAATTGATACCAACAAAATCAGAAGAACCCTTCAGTTTCTCCTTCTGCTCTGGAGTAAAGAATGGTAACCGAGCACCAATGCTATCTTTCATGGTCCGAGGGTAATCTCCATGTGTTATTGGTTCCATATGCCTGCAAATAAATAGCAGAATCCAACTCAAAACACTGAATGCTAATTGGAGCTCACAAAAACAACATTTTTCAAGACTACTCACCAGCCTAAACTGAAATCCATAGCTCTCTTTACTGTCTCCTCTGGATTATTTTTATCATATGCCTCAAACCACATTGGACTTTGAACGATTCCAATCTTCCCACCGTTGCACTGTTTATTTTGAAATCCATTGATTAGATCAATCAAAATTTGAATGAAACGCATAAGTATATTGGTTTTCTAGTGATTTTACCTTTCCACATTTCCTGAATTCTTCCACAGCTTCAGCATGAGCCAACAGCAAATTGTGACTAACAGTGTAAACTTCATGACCAGACTGACCCTCAACACATTTCTCATTGACATATTTCGAACATCTTCCTGGTGCTTTCTCTCCAGTGTCATATCCATCAACGCTAAATTCATAAGGCTCGTTGATAGTAACCCAGTGCTTCACCCTATCACCATATTCGTTAAAGACAAACTTTGCAAACTCGCGGAAGTCCTCCCTATATACAAGTTTCAGAAGATATTAAGTAACTGAGAAAAGGTAGGAAGCAGAGCTGATTGCAGACAAATTAAAGTGGCTTGAAGCTTACAAAATATGGTCACTCAAGAAACCGCCATATTCATCTTCGAGGGCTTGAGGCACATCCCATTGAAACAGAGTAACCAGAGGTGTTACGCCTGCATAAAGACAGTCAATAAAACAATTTTAGCCATGTGTGGAAGAGAAAAAGGAGTTTTTATATGAATCAGTAAAGTGACAGAAGATGTTATAACCATTAGCAATGAGCTCGTTGATAAGATCATTGTAGAATTTAACTCCTGCTTCACTCACTCCCTTATCCTTTTTCCCATCTGATACAAATCAAGCAAACAACTTGATTAGAGAGAGTGACTCGCTACATCTCACACATAATAGCACAAGATTTGTTTTTGCTTACGAGGAAATATTCTTGACCAAGAAATAGAGAATCTGAAGGCATCCATGTTCAACTTTTTCAATAGTTGAACATCTTCCTGCAAAATTTCAAAGGAAGCAATTCATAATTTGTAATTTACACATTCAAAAACCAATCTCCAAGTATAGAGAAATTGTTGGTTCAACACAACTCATCGAAATTATATACCTTATAATGATGATAGAAATCAACTCCAAGCTTCCCATCAAGTTCATTATTCTTTTCTGCAGATTTTAAGTAAACTTTGGTCATGAATCAGTCTCAAGACAGTCAAAATATCAAATCCAGCCAAACATAAATCATCTAAGAACTTGAGAAGAGGAGGAAAAAGACCTGAATGCTTAAGAGTGAAAGAGTCCCAAATGCTCAAACCTCGGCCTCCTTCTTCAGATGCACCTTCATGCTATACATAACAAATCAACCAAAATTAGTACCAAAGTTTGTCCACAAACTCCAAAAACCTCTGACACTATATGAGGATTAACAAGTAACAACAAGTCGATCAAAGCAACAGCTTCAATTTCTTAGAGCCTAGTCCAAAATTTAAGACAAGTGTCAGCTTTTAATGGCTTTAAAAATCATTTCCCTATAAATTCCAAATTCGATTTCAATAAGCTAGAATTGGGATGTTAATCACACTTACGAAGCAACTAGTCCTCATTTTCTCCCAAAAAATGAAGAAATTTTGAAACTTTAAACAAACTTCACCGGAAAAAGAACAACCCGTCAACGGCGATTCAACAATGTTTGACTTTATAAAACCAAAAATACCTGAAAAGCAGAAGTGGCAGCACCAAACAAGAACCCATCAGGAAAGCTTCCACGACCAAAGGAAGAACTCTCCGGACAGACTGATCCACCGTATACGGTGGTCGGAGAAGTTATCACGGCGAGGAGAGGTAAACCAAGAAAGAGAATCATCGCTTTGAGTGCCATTTTTCAGGAAGTTTCTATTTTTATGGATTACGTGATACTCGTGGTCGATTATATATAAGAGCATCATCATCAGTGATACTCATAGAGGCTCATAAACAATTTTCTATTATTAAATTTAATAATAATTTAAGGTCTGAGATTCACAAACTTTTACCTAATATTTCAATCTCTATTGGTGAGACTCAACAAGGATCAAAAGAATACAAAAACAATTTATGTAAAATTTTTTAACAGTTGAGCAAAATAAAAGAAAATCAAATTACTACATGATGTTTAAAAGTTCTAAAAGGATTTTGACTCTGTCCCAAAAGAAACGAATGGATCTTTTTCAGTTCATACGAACAAAATCTTAACGTGTTTGGGTTTTGTTCGTTTACACCATCCAATGGTTTTGTTGGATGATCGGAGCCAGCGAAAGATTACGGTTTCTGTTGCAGAGGTGGCTTTGGTTGTCTAGGTTTTACAGGACCCACAGAGATCACCCAAATGTGCAAGAACTTTGCATTCATTCCTTCTTTGGCCTTCTTTGCATATCTTGTATTGTTGTTACATGTCACAAAACCAAAACCCTTTGATATTCCAGTCTCTGCATCTATGATCACCTGCAACACTAAAAACACACAAATCTTTGATTGAGTGATTCCATTTTCCTCCATGTGTTTTGGATAATGAATCCAATAAAAGAAGAGTAGCTTTTACCATCGACTGGTTCCTAAAAAAGAGAAAATCCAATAAAAGAAGAGGAGCTTTTACCCATAAGTTCCTTCACCAATCTGCTCAAGCTTCTCGAAGCAATCGACA
>OVAP01001606.1:0-22924 GCA_900406295.1 Aurinia saxatilis | reverse complement strand
TAGGTTGATGATTAAGATCATGGCACCAAGAGATTGGGTCAAGCTACACATCGTAGTCTNCTAGTGGTATATTGGACTCGTTCTTAACCTTGATCATCATAGGTTGATGATTAAGATCATGGCACCAAGAGATTGGGTCAAGCTACACATCGTAGTCTTTTTCCTAGGATGGTTCCTCATTTGTGAACGACTAACCAATTACAAGGTCTATTCTATTCTTCCATGATTTGTTATTGCCATTACTCGAAGGCCAATATCTTCCCTTTATTGAGTTGCTTCAGTCTAGCTTCACCTTAATCGTTAGTCATTTATTTGCTTGTTTAATTTCTTGTTTGTTACTTGTTTGAAACCTTCTTGATCGCTTTAACATATTAGAATTGTAATTGGTCTCTTCGGTTGAATGATGCACTATGGGCCTATATGACAGCTTTCAAGACACCTCTTGGTACTACACCGTTTCATTTGCTTTATGGGAAAACATGTCATCTTCCGGTGGAGCTCGAGCACAAGGCTGAATGGGCAATCAAGCATTTCAAATATAATATCAAACCTGCCGTGGCGATTGATACAGCTAAATGAGTTGGACAAAATCATACATCTCGCTTATGAGAACTCAAAGATCTACAAGGAACGCACCAAAGCTCGAGGACCGCAAGATCCTCAAACGTATCTTCGAACCAAATGACCAGGTTCTTCTTTACAATTCTTGTTTGAATTTGTTCCCTGGAAAGTTGCATTCTCGCTGGTCCGGTCCTTTCAAGGTCACAACCGTTCGACCCTATGGTGCTGTGGTGCTCCAAAAAGAAAACGGCGAGGAGTTTGTGGTGAATGGTCAACGAATCAAGCACTACTTTGCTTAACACGAAGTCCTTAGCGGAGGGTCCATTCCGTTAGACGCTCCACCACCAGTCTAAACTCATGCACAAAGTCAGGCTAATGACTCTAAATTAAGCGCTTGGTGGGAGGCAACCCACTTGTGAGTTTTCTACTACTTATGCTATTAATTCTATTATTTTGGATTTTTTTTAAAATTCAGATTTTCATAAATTTTAATTTTATAAAATCGGCTTCGATTGATTTTTAAAATTATTTTCATGATTTTTATATTATATATTATTTAATACGGTTTTTATACTATAAAATAAAAGAAAACAAATTATTTAAAAATAAATCAGATTTTGTGGCCAATGACTTTTTATGTCGATCAACAGTCATTCCTGTCGTTCGATCCCACTGGTGTCGATCGACACCAACATCAGTGTCGATCGATACCCCCGCAAGAAATCGGGTATGTTTTCTGATTTTTGGCCTTTCGATAAATGCTTCTTTCCTCTCTCTCCTCGAGATTTTCACTCACTAGGGACAGTGTTGTTCAAGTCGGGGGGAGAAAAATACTTATGTGTTTTTTTTTGTCTTGGTTTATTTGTTATAATTCCAAAAAATATATTTTTATCAAGTCGTTTTATCGAGTCAAAATCAGTTTTAAACTATGATCTTTTGCTTGGTTTATTGGCTTGTGTCTTTTTCAGCTAAGTGACCATCACTTGTGAGACGAACTCCATGACAAGACTATTGAAAAATCCAAAGGCCAATTGGTACTTCAAAGACATCCATGCTAAGTTACGAAAAAACGAACGGTTGGAGCTTATTGCACCTCTTCAACGTGATCAATGCACTAGGATTTGATTATTCCATTCATGCTTGCCAGATTCAACAAGTAAGAGAAAGCATTTACTACTCTTTCTTTCAAAAGAGTGACTTATATTCCCCATAAGAAGTTTATTGTTCTTGTACTATTCAGTTAAAAAAAAAAAGAGAAACAAAAAAAGTCTCAATATGTCAAATGAAATTTTTATATATAGTGTTAGTGTTACTCAAGTATGGGGGAGAGTAGTGAATATTTCTATTCAAGCGTGGGTTTGTCAAACATCGAATGAGAAGAGAGTCTAGAACTTTCGAATGCATTGGGACCGGAAGGAGAGACAAGCTATGAAAATGGCATCGACTTCGTAACAAGGCTGTAGGTTTATTTAGATGCTAAGGAAGTCTTTGGAGAAGTACAAGACTGTCAAATTTTGGATTAGTCGAGCAAGTGTGTGGATTACTAAGTTGGTTAAGACCATTTCAATCCTCCAAGCAAGGTGAGTTTTATATTTTCAAACCTCATTCACAGTTTGGTTTATGTTTTGCTTGAGAGCAAGCAAAGGCTAAGTCTGCGGGAGTTGATATATCTCATATTTTACTAATTTTTATTATAATAAACCTATACTTATATTTATTTTAGAGTCTATATTACTATTATTAGAGTCCAAAAGAGTCATTTTAAGTGCATGGACGAGTTTTGGAGCTTTGGAAGGATCTAGAAGATTTATGGAGCAAAATGGGATAAGCTTGGAGAGGCAAAAAAGGAAACGGAGAAAAATGGATGTTTCAGAAGGGAGTGTTGATCGACACCACCCTGGTGTTGATCGACACCCGACCGATATTCACTAACTTTCCAAAAATCTCAAGACCAAAATTTTCCCTAATTTTCTATGATAATTCCTTTAACCTAAAATTCGTCATGAACCTTATAAATACTTTTCTACAGCCATTGTTTAGGCTCATATAATATTCTTATTCTCATAGAGTTTTGTAAGGGAGAAGAATTCTAAACCCTTTTTTTATTTTCTATTTGAGTATTATTCAGTTTATTGTTCTATTGATTTGTATGATGAATTACTTATTTAGATCTGAGTAGTTTGTTAGTTAGGTTTAGGGTTCTTAAACTTTGATGATTTTTTGTTTACCATAGCTTAAATTATGTTCCATAGATTGAACTCTTCTCTTAGGTTGTTCTTAATGCTATGCTTTAGGTTGGTCATTTAGAGTTTAGATTATAGGGAATTTATTATGCATGAGAGTGCTAATAAATTGCTGGAACAGATTTAAGAGAGCTAGCTATCTTCTCTCAAAGATATTTGATGTAGATTTGCTAGTGAACAAATTGAATAGGTTTGATAATGCTAATTTAAATTCCATAGGATTTCTCAGCGAGAGTTGGCTGTTCTAGGGTTTAAATTAAGTTAGTAAGTCTCAGCGAGAGTTGGATTTGCTAGATAGATTGTTCATGTTCAAGAGTTAAATGTTACATAGTTTTTGTACGTAGGTTGTCGATCGACACCACATCAGTGTCGATCGACACTGTCCGTAGCATGGGTCAGAATTGATTCTTAGTTGAAGTTCCCAAAGCCTAGTGTTTGTTTAAATTGATAAAAACCTTCTTAAAAATCACCTAGTGTCTGCCTACAGATTGATAACATAAAAACCAATTGCCTTGCAATTATTTAGAATTTATTAAATTAGTTTGCATATTTATTTCGGTCTTTGTGGATTCAATCCTTAAGTACTATAGCTGATAGTTGCTGTGCACTTGCAGTTAAAATACATAGGGTAAAACTTTGTGTATCACCTTCTTGTCTCCTCATCGACTCAGCCATCTGAGCTACTTGTAAATCTGTTTTCTTCTGATGTACATCCAGCTGTTCATACTTCCCATTGAGATTAGTGTAGAGATCGTCAAGCTTTCCATTGAATCCCACTTGCATCTTTTGTTGTCCTTAAAGGATTTGCTCGAGCATTGAATTTGTATCATCGTCTTGAGCCTTAGCAGAATGGTATGATGTGTTTCCATAAGTCCTTCACCAGTCGGTTTCTGGTACCCACCATTAAACGGCTTGTTGTAGAAGGGCTTGTTGTATTGACCATTGTTGAACCTTTGGCCATTGTTTCCCACGTAAGCAACATCTTCTTCATTCTCTTCTTTCTGGACATCATCAATATCAGTGAAATGCACACTCTTCTGGCTGGTAGTCTTGACCAGCTGTTTCATTGTTTTAACAAGCTCTTTCATCTGGTCGATCTCCACACTATTCACTCTCTTAGAACGATCGTATTCCTTGTTCCTGTCCCTATAACTCTCAGCAAGGTTTTCAATGAGCTCCTTAGCTCCATCCACACTTTGTGTCATAAAGTTCCACTTGCTTGCAGCATTCAAGGCAGCCTTGTAATCCATCCAACACCATCATAGAAGATGCTAAGCAATTGACTTTCGGTGAAGCCATGGTGTGGACAATCTCTGAGATAGGACTTGAACCTTTCCCATGCTTCACAAAAAGACTCGCCATTAAGCTGTTCGAAGTTTGCAAGCCGTGCTTTTAAAATGGCTGTCGACTTTTACTTGGTGTAGTAGTGATCCAAGAATGCAGCTCGAATCTGTTCCCATCCGTTGAGAAACTTTGGTGGAAGGGAGTTCAACCATCCAATGGCTTTGTCTGTCAAAGAAAACTTGAAGAGTTTGCAATGACTGTATTCAAATGGCACTCCATCAGCTTGTGAGGTTTCACAAATCTTCTCGAATCTGTCGATGTGATCCATGAGGTTCTCATGCTCATGTCCATGGAATGGTCTTTGCTCCACAAGTAAGATTAGCTGAGGCTTGATCTCGTAGTTGGTCCTAGTACGAGGAGAGACTACAACTGGAGAGCTGTCTTGGTAGAAAGGGTGAGGCCTATCAGTGCCTCCGATCGTGACTACTTGTTGATTTCTATTAGCATGCAACTGCCTTATCTCTTCTTTCATTTGAGCACTGTCTGCAGCGATCTTTTTGAACTCTTCTAGCAAACGGGTTGCATCAAATTCTCCTACCATTGTAGCTGTTTTTACTTAGCTAAACGGTTATTCTTCTAAACTTTCTCTAGCTCAGTGTGGTCTAAAAGCTCTCGAGAATTGTCACTCCTCAAGTGCATACACCAGAAAGACCAAAGAGAAAAATAAAAAAGAGACTAGCTAGTAAATAGATAAAAAGAAAATAAAACCAAAGAAAAATTGCAAATAAAATAGAATTCAAAAACTAGTATGCAAGTTAAATTTGTCCCGGGCAACGGAGCCAAAAACTTGATACACAAAGTTTTACCCTATGTATTTCTAACTGCAAGTGCACAACAACTAATCAGCTATAGTACTTAAGGAACAAATCCACAAAGACCGAAATAAAATATGCAAACTAATTTAATAATTTCTAAACAAAAGCAAAGCAATTGGTTTTATGTTAACTAATTGTAGGGTGGTTTGCTTTTATTTAGAATTGATTTATTAAACCAAAACTAATTTAATAAATTCTAAATAAAAGCAAAGCAATTACTAAATGATTTTTAGGGTGGTTTTTTTTTTTTTTTTATCAATTTAAGCAAACGCTAGGCCTTGGGAACTTCAACTAGAATCAATTCTGAACCGAGCTACGGACAGTGTCGATCGACACTGATGTGGTGTCGATCGACACCCGTCGTGCAAAAACTATGTAACCTTTAAATCTAGAACATGAACAATCCTATCTAGGAAATCTAACTCTCGCTGAGACCTACTAACTTAATTTAAACCCTAGAAAGACCAAGTCTCGTGGAGAAATCCTATGGAATTCAAATTAGTATTATCAAACGTATTCATTTTGTTCACTAGCTAATCTAAACCAAATCTCTTTGAGAAGAGATAGCTAGCTAGCTCTCTTAAGATTGATCAACAATTTATTAGCACTCTCATGCATAATAAATTCCCTATAATCTAAACTCCAGATGGCCAACCTAAAGCATAACATTACGAACAATCTAAGAGAAGAGTTAAATCTATGGTACACGATTTAAGCTATGGTAAACAAAAAATCATCATAGTTTAAGAACCATAAACCTAACTAACAAACTACTCAGACATAACTAAGAAATTCATCATGCAAAATCAATGAAACAATAAAATGAATAATACTCTAATAGAAGATAAAAAGGGTTTAGAGAATTCTTCTCCCTTACAAAACTCTATGAGAATAAGAATATTGTATGAGCCTAAACAATGGCTGTAGAAAAGTATTTATAAGAGTGAGGACGGATTTTTGAATTAGGGAACTATCATAGGAAATTAAGGAAAAATCTTGATCTTGAGATTTAGGAAATATTAGTGAATATCCGTAGGGTGTCGATCGACGCACACTTCTGAAATTTCCAATCTTGCGGGCCATACTTGATACTTAGCTCACGGACTGAAATGTGAGAAATGTCGCGGGCCATACCTGAGACTTAGCCCGCAGACGTTGAAGAGAGACATGTCCCGCGGGATATGGTAAAGACTTAGCCCGCGAATGATGGTCGTGGACTCGTCCCGCGGGCCACGGTAAGGACCTAGCCCGCGGGTAATGGTCGTGGATTCGTCCCGCGGGGCACTGTGGGGGTCAAATATCCCCATCTACTATCACAAGTTAGCAGTCGGAGAAAATGACTAAGTGTTGGACCATTTAGGCCGAGGTCGTTTCCCTAAGCATGACCTCGGCTAGCCTAATTGTTAAAGGAATGCCGAGGAGGTCTAACTAAGTCACCTCCTCGGCACAACATTCACTCTTAGACATGCCGAAGACATTAACCGAATCATGAGTTCGGCATAGCTCAAACTACACTCACGAAAGCCTAGGACATTATCCGGATTATGTCCTCGGCAATTCTTGAACGAGACAACTTTCATCCATATGCCGAAATCATCAACTGAGTCATGAGCTCCGCATAATTCACAACGAACGCAAAGCCGAGGACACGAGTCGGGTCATGTCCTCGACCGAATCACTTCCTCGGCCTATCCTTGTCTGCTCTCGAAGGATAGGCTCATCAACATCCGATGGGCTGAGCAATACACTGACAAGCCCAATCACAGGCCAAGGAATCCCAGACCCAGATAAGACGAGCCGACCTGAAAGGAAAAGATCAGACGAATTGTGAATATACGAGAAGATTTAGGAGTTTAACTTATTTGGGGAAGTCGGCATAATCTTGTATATATACTCTCTTAGGTCGAACTTGTATGATCCATCTTTTTCTAGCCTAAGAACCCTAAAAGCTTACTCAACAAAAGTTTCTTATCCACAACCAATAAAAAAAGCTATCATTTGCCAGTTCCTTTGTGTTTGCATCCTGCTCTTTGTATCGAATTCCTCATCCAAAACCTCGAACAAATAGTGACTATGTGATTTTACTCGCACAGGCACTGTAAGGACCTAGCCCGCGGGTAATGGTCGTGGATTCGTCCCGCGGGCCACGGTAAGGACCTAGCTCGCGGACGACTGTATTGGACTCGTCCCACAGGCCACGGTCGGGACTTGGCCCGCGGGTGATGGCCTTGAGCTTGCCTCACGTGCCACGGGGAGATCTAGCGCGCAGGCTGCGACATCGAGCTTGTCCCGCGTGCCTCGGTCGGGACTTGAGCCGCGGGTGATAGTCTTGGACTTGTCCAGCGAGCCTTGGTCGAGAAATGGCCCCCGGGTGATTGTCTTGATATCTTCGTTCGATCCTTTGCGGGTCCATTTCATGTCCGGACGTTTAATTGATCATATAGAGTTCGAATTGGCTTGTCTACGAATGTTCGGGATCCGCAATATGACTTGACTAGCACATTACTTGGTGAAATTTATCGGGACCCACTGTGAGACTTAGCTATCACATTGTTTGGTGAAGTGATCCACTGTGAGACTTAGCTAGCACATTGATTGGTGAAGTCTGTCGGGACACACTGTGAGACTTAGCTAGCATATTGCTTGGTGAATTTTTGACTGGGATCCACCAACCAAATGTCCATAGAATAGTCTTGATGGTTCGTCGTGAGAGTTTATAGAAGGTTTGACCCACGAAACAAGCCAAGAGACTTGTCCCACGAGCCAAACGCCTTGTGTGGCCCGCGAGATAGTTCATGGACATGGTCCGGAGGCCATGTTCATCATGTGGCCCGCGGGACAGTCCCATGAGCTTGTCCGCGGGCCTAGTTTGGTTATGCCTAGTGATTTATGTCTTGTTATATGCATTTTTTATCGTGGGACCCTCGGTGATCCATGCTTGATTATATAGTTACCAATCGATAGTCCATGACTGTAATGCTCGATGGTGTGGACATATGACCAGCTTGTGGGCTGTAGTAGTGTTTTGTGAAAAACACTTAATCTTTAAATGCTATCAATATTCAGGGGTGGAATCCGACCCCTACAATTTATATAATAAGTTTTTAGGTGTAAAATTTGTTTATCACAATGTTGATTTCTTTTTTTAAAGCAAGTTTTATGTATTGCATTTAATGTTTTATATCCTATCGTAATTATATACTTTCTATCTAGCTGTGATTTTACATAAATAAAATAGATGTTAAGAACGAAATTAATATTCTCTGGTGCTTCATTAGACAATTATATTAACGATGTTCCTCTTCTTTTTTCTTTACATAACTGAATATTTGTTTCAAGACAATATTGACGTTGACCTTTTCTTTTTATAGCTAGTATTGATTTATATATTTCATTCAAATTTTATTCTAATTATTATTCGATCGATTGCGATGATATGGAATGAGTTATTTTTTCCTTAAATTGAATGGTAAATTTTATATAAAGTCTTTTGTCTACCCACTAAATGTGTCTTTCAATTCTAAAACCTTTTTTAATTGGAGAGGTATAGGAGGGTGATGATGGAGGGTGGGACAAAGTCATATGTAACACTTTTTTCCGGCCAAATACTTTTTATACATTTTATTGTGAAAATAAATAAAGTCATGTTTAATTTCGTGTTCATAAAAATAAAATAAAAAATACCACAATTTTAAACGGGTATCATGATTGGATGAAAATCATAATATTCACTTGTCTCTTTATTTTCATCTACAAATAAATTAATTTTGTGACTAAATTAATTTTTAAAAATGAGTCAAGTATATGTATATAACATGACTTACTGAAATATAATATATTAATACATAATATAAATACAAATTTAATAAATTAATTATGGATTATCTAACTTTGTGATGTTACACGTGTATATAAACCACCTGAAATTAAAGACTCTTTTCGGATGGAGGCTTCCCTTTTCTTTATGTTTCCGATAGAGACTTCTTTTCAGCTTTGTATTTAAAGGTTTAAATTCCAAAACTGGACTAAAGACAAACACAAACTACAAACCATACTCTATGTTCGGATATTTGTATATTTTAAAGCAAACATGATAAAACTCCTCCAAAATAATTATATCTAGCAATAAGTTGAAGATGTTATGAATGTCAAATTATTCAACTGAAGAAAGTCAGAAAAGAGACTACAAACGTGCATTTTCACATTTTATATATTTTGTGTGGAGTCCCCCGTCACTATGCAAGCACAATAACACACACTTCTGATCCAATAAAAGAAATCACAACTCTTCCTCTCTTCCGGTTTCTTTTCTCTTATTAGTGTCCCGTTTCACTCGGATATAAATATTTTTTTCTTTCTTTGTATAAATTATTCCGATAAAATTATACTATTATTATAACACGTTATCATTACGATCAGTATATGATTAAGCTGAATAAACACATATATTTTATTATACTATATAAATGATTATATTCACGGATATTATCCCTATAATAATTTTATGTGGTTGCTTATCACACAACTATTTACTTATTATTACCGAAAACGGTTTGTCCCCCTCCAATATTATTTTACTGTTCCTAAACATTGGTTGCTCAATGCACCATAACTATATACTATAATGGACGGCTAAGCCGCAATATATATCTATATATATTTACTATTGATTAAATGGATGACTCTGTCACCATAATATCTCCGTAAATATTTGCTTAAACTATGGTTTATATATAAGGAGGCTCTGCCACCTGTATATAAACTTTTGATATAAACTTTCGTAAAATTAACTGATTGCTTGATAAATTATTCTTCTGATTAATTTATATTATTTAACTTTTATCTCCAACGGTCACAAAGAAAATTTTCAAAAATTTCAACCTTTAAAACGGCTATGAACAGTGTTTTCAATATATAAATACTCTCAAATATCACTCATTTCCAATCATTCAAAACATTTTTATCCCTCTCAAAACCGTTGCTAAGAAATTTGTTTATTTCTAAATTTATTAGAGAAATGTTTCGTTTGCTTTTGATTTTAGCAACATGAGTAATTCTCGGTTCTATTTTCTCGTCGGAGAATTTACTCGTGAAGAATCTATCATGATTCTTGTTTTACTATTTAATGCGCTTGCTCTTCTTGTAATATTTGTGCTTACTAATATGTCTAGTTCATTTTAAATGAATAATATTAATAATATTTTATGATTTTATTTTAGAAAATAGCAAATATTGAGAAGCTCAAGTTCCCAGCACTCAAAATTACTGGAGCAAACTACATAGCGTGGACAATAGATGTCGAACTCTATTTGGAGTCGGAAAATTTATCCGACACCATAAAAGAGGGAAACGAGTCATCTGCCCAAGCAAAAGCAAAGGCAATAATATTCCTACGGAAACACCATGATGAAAATGTGACGCATGATTATGCTCACATCAAAGACCCATCAGAGCTTTGGAAAGCTCTGAAGGAAAGGTTTGATAATCACAGGGAGATAAATCTCCCTCATGCGATGGAAGAGTGGATAAACATGAGGTTTCAGGATTTTGAAAAGGTTGGGGAATATAATTCCGCGATATTGTGAATTGTATCACAACTGAAATATTGTGGTAAACCTGTCACCGAGGCAGAAATGCTCGAGAAGACATATCTTACTTTCCACAAAGAGCATCGTGTCCTGCAAGAACTATATCGTAATTGCGGATACAAACGGTTCTCTGAATTGATGGTGACCCTCATCATCGCTGAGAAGAATAATGAAATTCTCATAAAAAATCATAACTCTCGTCCCACGGGAACTAAGGCGTTCCCTGAGGTGAATACAATGGATATGAAAAATCCAGAGAGAAAATCAAACCAACCGGGGTCGAGGTCGTGGCCGTGGCCGTCGATCCAGTCGTGGACGAGGGAGAGGATATAACTCACGAGGGAGGAGATCTTTCCAAGGGGTGCGTTCTGAACAAACCCCCAAAGGAAAAGAGACCCATCATAACTCCACGCAGAGCCGTGAGATTAACTGCTATAAATGCGGAAACAAAGGGCATTGGTCCAATGTTTGCCGAACTCCCGCACATTTCATGAAGTTATACCAAGATTCCGTCAAGGGAAAGGACAAGGAAGTTAACCTTACGGAAAATTTTTAGGGTACATCGTACCTCGATTCTCCCGACTTCGCGAATGATTTCGGCGAGACCGCCATAGCGGATAATTGAAATGCTTGTAGAGAGATTGATAAAAGTCTCTAGTACTATTATTTATAATAACTATGTATTTCAGTTGTTTTCAAAATAATGTTGCTTTTGCAACAAACTATTGTATTGTTAAAGTTTATTTCCCTTATCAATGAATTTTACTATGATTATATAAATGTTCTTATTGATTACAGAATATGAATGGAACAAAATCGAAGAAAACTATTCGAGATATTTGTATACCAGATAGTGGAACAACACACACTATTCTGAAGGATAAGAGAAATTTCTCTCATATAAAACCAAAAAAGGATATTGTCAACAGAATATCAGGTCATACAGACGTAATTGAAGGTATTGGAAATGCTAACTTTATGTTGCCTAATGGAACTAAGTTTCCATAGATACTGCATTATATTCTCCAAATTCAAAAAGGAATTTGTTGAGTTTCAAAGACATATACCTTCAATGATATACCCACTCTAAGACTGTGGATGGAAAGAAGTATATGTATATAATTTCCGATAAATACGAAAATAGAATTATCTTGGAGAAATTTCAAGAAATTCCTTCAGGGTTGCACCCCACATATATAAATACAATAGAATCGCATCTTGTGATTAAGAGAAATTCAGATGATTTCTCATTATGGCAATCGCCTTGGTCACCCAGGCACCACAATGATGCGAAAGATCATTGAGAATTCACATGGTCATTCGTTGAAAATCCAAGAGATATATCATGGGAATAAAATGACATGCGAAGCATGCTCTCTTGGAAAATTAATCATAAGACCGTCGCCAACCAAAATTGATAAAGAATCACCAAAGTTCCTTGAAAGAATTCAAGGAGACATTTGTGGACCAATACATCCACCATGTGGACCATTCCACTATTTTATGGTGTTGATTGACGCATCTAGTAGATGGTCACATGTTTGTCTATTATCATCTTGGAATATGATATTTGCGAGATTTCTAACTTAGATAATCAAACTGAAATCTCAGTTTTCTGATTACCCTATTAAGAGAGTTAGATTAAACAACGCTGGTGAATTCACTTCACAAGCATTTAATGATTATTTGTATGGTAACGGGAATTGAAGTTGAACATCATGTGCCGCATGTTCATACACAAAATGGTTTGGCCGAATCATTAATCAAACGTCTGCAATTGATTGCAAGACCGTTTCATAATGAGATCAAAAGTCCCAACATATGTATGGGTACATGCTATATTGCATGCTGAAGCACTTATTCGGATAAGACCAAGTGCGTATCATAATTATTTTCCATTACAATTAGCATTTGGTCGAGAACCAAATATCTCTCATCTAAGAATTTTTGGTTGTGTGGTATATGTGCCTATAGCACCACCACAACGCACAAATATGGGACCTCTGAGAAGGTTGGAATATATGTTAGTTGTGATTGTCCATCAATAATACGATACCTAGAACCGCAGACGGGTGACGTCTTTACGACACAATTTGCCAATTGTCATTTTGATGAAAAAGTATTCCCGGTTCTAGGGGGAGAAAATAAACAAGTAGGGAAGGATATAAAATGGTGTGTCCCAACTCTCTTACACCTTGATCCCCCTACAAAACAGTTAGAACTAGAAGTTCGACGAATTATTCATTTGCAGAGTATAGCGAATCAACTACCTGATGCATTTGCAGATACCAAAATGGTAACTAAGTCACATATACCCGCTGCAAATGTTCCTACTCATATTGAGATATCAAATGAACATAAACGAGCAGATGATACACGTGAGTCTAGAACGCGCTTGAAGCGTGGTAGACCCGTTGGTTCCAAGGATAAAAATCCTAGAAAACGAAAGGAATGTGAAAAGCATAATGACCCCAAAACCACAGAAAGTGTTTTGGAGGAATCAAATTATGAGTCTAACAACAATACCAAGCATCATGAAGGAAATCATGAGATTTCCATAAACTACATTAATAATGAAAAGATATGGAATCGAGATGAAATAAATGTAGATGAAGAAGTTTTCTCATATCACGTGTCTATGGAAATAACTGAGGAAAACGTAGATCCATAACCCAAATCTGTATATGAATGTCAAAACAGACATGATTGGGTAAAATGGAAAGATGTCATACAAGTCGAACTTGATTCGCTTAATAAACGAGATGTCTTCGGATCTATTATGCCTACACCCAGAGATGTGAGGCCAGTTGGATATAAATGGGTCTTTGTTCGAAAACGAAATGAGAAAAATGAAATTACGAGATACAAAAATCGCCTTGTTGCTCAAGGATTTTCTCAGAGACCCGGGATTGATTATGAAGAAACATATTCCCCCGTTATGGATGCAATAACGTTTAGATTCTTAATGAGTCTAGCGGCTAACGAAAAACTAGAGATGCGTCTCATGGATGTCGTCACAACATTTTTATATGGATCACTAGATACTGATATCTATATGAAGATCCCATATGGATTTAAAATTCCAGAATCATTAAGATCCAAACCTAAAGAGTTAGGCGCAATAAAGCTGCAAAGATCGTTATATGGGCTTAAGCAATCTGGACGTATGTGGTATAACCATCTCAATGAGCATTTAATGAAACAAAGATATGTAAATGATCCTATATGCCCTTGTGTTTTCATCAAGAAAACAACATCTGGATTTGTAATTATCGCGGTGTATGTTGATGATCTTAATATAATTGGAACTTAAGGGGAAATACAAAAAGTATTAAATTATCTAAACGGGGAATTTAAGATGAAAGATCTCGGGCAGACAAAATACTGTCTTGGCCTACAAATTGAGCATTCCCAAATGGGTATATTTGTGCATCAATCCACATACACCAAATGAGTGTTAAAAATATTCAACATGGATAAAGCAACTCCTCTGAGTACCCCTATGGTTGTAAGGTCACTTAATGTTGAGAATGATCCCTTTCGACCACATGAGGAGAATGAAGAAATACTCGGTCCTGAAGTACCATATTTAAGTGCAATCGGAGCACTTATGTATCTTGCAAATTGTACTCGACCTGATACTTCATTTGCTATTAATATCTTAGCAAGATTTAGTTCGTCCCCCCACGCGAAGACATTGGAATGGGATTAAACATGTCTTACGCTATCTTCAAGGAACTACTGATTTAGGATTATTCTATGCTAATGATTCAAACAATCAAATGGTTGGTTTTGCAGATGCAGGATATTTATCAAATCCACATAAAGCTCGATCGCAAACATGATAAGTTTTTACGATCGGAGACACTGCTATATCATGGCGTTCTCAGAAGCAAACACTTGTAGCTACTTCATCAAATCATGCTGAAATCATTGCACTTCATGAAACAAGTAGAGAATGCGTATGGTTAAGGTCAATAAGCAGATCTCTTTACAAAGTCTGTTTCCACCTCTACGTTCAGAAAACATGTCCATAACATTGACATGCGCCGTCATCAAGACTTATAAGATGGCATCTTGACTATTCGAGGGGGAGATTGCGTGGTTGCACTCTTTTTCCCTTACCATGGTTTTTCCCACAAGGTTTTTCTGGAAATGTTTTTAACGAGGCAAAAAATATCTTAACGCAAACAAGCCATAGTAACAGTGGTCTCCAAGGGGGCGTGTTGTGAATGTCAAATTATTCAACTGAAGAAAGTCAGAAAAGAGACTACAAACGTGCGTTTACACATTTTATATATTTTGTGTGGAGCCCACCGTCACTATGCGAGTATTGTAACTTTCTCTTTTCACCACTATATATATGAATGTTTACGTTCATTTGTAACACACACTTCTGACCCAATAAAAGAAATCATAACTCCTCTCTTCCAGTTTCTTTTCTCTTATCAATGTCCCGTTTCACTCGGATATAAATATTTTTGTCTTTCTTTATATTTATTATTCCGATAAAATTATACTATTATTATAACAGAAAGGACCTAAATACAAGCTAATCAAACATGTGTTTTTTTCATAGTCATACTAGTTAATTGTTATATCTATATTACAAAATAGACATCAAGACTTCTATCATATAATTATCATCAAGAGAAAATACAATGAAATATTATGGGTTTCCTTTGTTAATTTTTTTGTAAAATTCAATGAAAACTATTACCTCAATATATATTTCAATTTTCAAATTTGTCATCCTATCAACCTTTATTTTTAATATGAACTTGATCATGAGATATTTTAATCAGCTTAAAGTTTTTGCAGAAAGTTTACCAAATTAAATTGGATTATACAAAGATTATGCAACTGCCCTCTAATGAATAAAAAATGGTATGTTGAAAGTTTTCTTCATTACTATTGTTATTCCTTATTATATGAATGTTGTTGTTCATTTCTTCAAAGGATGTATGATCTATTTTGTGCGTATATAGAACATTCATGACAGTGATATTACTGTTTGTGTCTCGTAATAGGTTTTTGAAGATGAAATAGAATGAAGACTTCCCTTTTCTTTATGTATCCGATGGAGGCTTCTTTTCAGCTTTGTGATTTCAAGGTGTGAAATCCAAACTGGACAAATTCATACAGTCAAACACAAACTACAAGCTATGCTCTATGTTCGGATCTATTTATATATTTTAAAGTAAACATGATAAAAATCCTCTTAATTAATTATATCTAGCAATAAGCTAAAAAGACCTGAATACAAGCTAATCAAACATGTGTTTTTTTCATAGTCATAGTAGTTAATTAGTATATCTATATTACAAAATAGACATCAAGATTTTTATCTTATAATTATCATCAAGGGAAAATACAATGAAATATTCTGGGTTTCCTTTGTTAAATTTTCTGTAAAACTTCAATGAAAACTACTATTACCTCAATATTTCAGTTTTCGAATTTTTCATGCTATCAACCTTTATTTGTAATATGAACTTGATCATGATATAATTTAATCAGCTTAAAGTTTTTACATAAAGTTTACCAAATTAAATTGGAATATACAAATATTATGCAATTGTCCTCTAATAAATAACAAATGGTATGTTGAAAGTTTTTTTTCTAATGAAATGTTAAATTTATTCAAAGAAAATACGTATTACACTTGTTATACACCATCAGATTTCTAAACATGTAAATCTGTAAACCATTACCCCAAAACCTCACTCTATTAGTTTAGAAGCAAACCAAACTTGAAGAGCTGCCTCCATTCCAATATTTTGTCTTGTAGCCGAAGCTATTCTATTTCTCACCATCAAATCCACCACAATAATCAGCCCCTTAACACTTATGCTTGCTTCCCCATGTCTCCTTCTGTTACGCTCCCTCTAAATGAAATAATGGGAACACTGAAACACATATTTTAAAAGATAAGTTTTCAAGCTATCCCCTATTCCTTCGATTATCAACACCCACAACTCTCTCCAAATCTGTGAGAAACTGTTGCCTTAACAGTCCTTAAGCCAAAGACCTCCATAGCTCCTCCGGATATTTACACTCAAAGAACAGATGGTCCCCAGATTCGAGACTCACATCACAGAGGACACACCCTTCATTCACTATAATCTTCCAGATCCTCATCCTATCTCCTGTTGACAATCTACTCCTTGCTGCCAACCATTCCATAAATGAAAATTTTGGTGTGGAATAATTAAACCATATACCTTTATCCTAGTTCAGTATAGGAGAGACCTTCCTAATGTGATACCAAGTCTCTGCAGATGAGAATTTACCTTTGAAAGAGCCCCCTTTGTTTCTCCAACTATAGATATCCTCTCCAAGGGATCTCAAGCTTACGACTTGTTGTAGCTTTTCCTCAATCTGATTTAATAACTCCACTCTATGATGTTTCTTCTTGTGCGTCACATAGATATCACCAATTTGAGCTCCAACTTCTATATGAAGATCAATCACACCTCACCACCCACCAAGTTGAAAGTTTCTTAATTATTCCTTACTAAGTGAATCCCCACACTACGTGCGGTTTTATTTCGTTATAGTTTTCTTTTAGATCATTTGGTGATGTTTTGTTTTAATATTTAAGGTATATCTTATTTGTAGATAATATAAGAAGAAATTGATAATTGTATTTCACAACAATGCTATATATCATTCACAATGTTTAAACCTTTGATAGTTCCACTATATTACAAAAGAAAAGTAGTTGTGAGAATATCACTTCAAACCAAACAAACTTCAGTAACTTGTGAATGTTGGTGACAAACGGAGTATTATTAGGAAAGTTGAGAAGAAAAAATTAGTCAGTGGTTTGAGATGCGGATAATCAAATTTCATCTGGCTATCTTACCAAACAAACCTAGAGAAAAAAAATTAGGTTTAAGAGACTATGATAGCCAATACTTCATCCTCTTAATAAGAAAAAACAATCCTGTAAAAGGGTGGATCTACACATGTGATGGGGGCACATTATTTGTTTAAATTCTTCAAAGGTATGAAGATATCAATATTTATAGCTAAATAGCTCACTGGATCTTCTTACACAAATATTATTTATCTAGATAGAAAACGAAAGTTAGAGCCAATATTTATACTATACACAGTCCCCTCATTAACATATTAGTTTTTTTCTCATTAAACAAGTAATAATATCAATATACATTTTTTAGAAAACGTTTTTAAATTTTTTTAGCTTTAATTTTTCTTTCCAAAATAAAAATGTATCGAGGGAAACATGTTTTCCTAGAACCGAGCATCAAGGGATATATCTAAGGATATGTAGTACGAAATGAACATAATTTTAAGAACTGCGACATGAAGAAGTTCCCAATAATGTTGGTGACTGATGCGGCTCATGCGGGCCTGAAACACTCTAAACCATGGGGTGAGAAGTCCAAATTATTTAGCCCACACAAGTAACCATATTAATGTCACAAAACATAAAACTTGACAATCCCTTAAATATTACAAAACCATAACTTATAAAACACTAGATTAAGACCCGTACGTTGCACGTATGCTTTTTTTATAAAAAGCTGTTGAAATTATCTAATTAATGTTATACAATAATTTTAGAAAACACTATTTGTATGATTAAGTTTTTTTTTGTCGTCGACAATATACTAATCTAAATACCCTTTTAGTTCCATCTAGTTAAAGTTATACAATAGTTAAAGAAAAAGAGAGACATATGTATGACTAATAGTAATTTTAATATTTACTTTATTAACTTGTAAATATATAAATTTACAGAATATATATAAATAAATAAAATCTGAGAAATATAAATTTTTTAATAAGAATATGATGTAATAATTTAAATAAAAGGAAAAATATCAATGCATTTGCACAACTTTTTATGTTTCCTTTTGCGGCTTTGATACTTACTCAACGGTATCAAAATTGGTCTTTAAATTCATATCTTGTTGAAATTTTTCTGATATACAATGTTCTCTAAAACATGATTGTCATATGATTTTGTTCCAATATTTAAAATCTTTAGCCACACAGTAGTTGTCATCCTTAATAACGCAACATATAACTGGCCGTGAGAGAATACTGAATTTGGCAAATATAAACTAACTTTCTTTAAGCTTTGACATTGGTTCTTGTTGATAGCCCTTGCGTAACAAACCCATATTAGGAACTAACACTTTCTTAGTTTAAGAGACCATTTAATTTGTATATGTTGGTGTGAGAATTATTTTAGGAATTAGAACTGTTTTACCTTGATGACTTTTTAGTAAGTATCTCTGATTCGATAATCTTTTTTCCGAGTCGAGTTACTACTAATTGTGTACCATTATCCCCTCTCTTTGATTTAATTTTCTTAGTAGCATTACTGGCACACCTATCTCCAGGGTTAATTTGAGGTTAAGTGATCCTGAAAATTTCAGATCATTTTAAAACCCTGTCGGGTAAAGAATATGTTGATTCTCATCACCGATGGTATCAGTACTCATATATTCATTTTCTTCTCATTCTAGGCAAGATAACATGTGTTTAGTCACTTTTTGTACCGTGTTATTTCTTGGAGTAAGAATTACACATTATAATCTTTATATGATTTTTGAAAATCATCATATATAGATGATGTGATGCGTTCTATAATATTTCCATCGCTTTCAAATAGCAAGTTCTTGTCAATTTGTACCATTTGAGGTTGGCTTAGGTGTTGTGCCATCACCGACATTTTCCTTTGTATTTTTCTTTTTTTTTTCTTCACAATAAACTAATTAACAAATTTCAAGGATTACTTTTTTTCCTAATTTTGCTTTTTACAAAATACCAATATTTAACAAATTGAGAGGATTACTTTTTCATAATATTTTTTTTTAAATACAGATAATTAACAAATTACGAAGAATATTTTTTAATCAAATTTTTTATGTTAAGTGTTTATCTCTAATATGTTCATTTTCTGTCTTTTTAAAAAAATAATTTTCCTTTATTCAAAATACAAATAATCAACAAATTGAGGGGATTTTAAATCAAATTTAATGTTAAGTGTTTATATTTAAAACGTTTTTTAAATAACTTTCCTTTTTTCAAAATACAAATAATTAAAAAATCGAGAAGATTTTTTTTAAAGATTTTTTTATATTAAGTATTTATGTTTAAAACGTTTTTTCCTTTCTAATTTTCCCATTTTCAAAATACAAATAATTAACAAAATGAGAGAATTATTTTATAAAATAATAATTTAATGTTAAGTATTTATCTTTAAAATAGAAATAATTAAAATAGAAAATATATTTTGCTAAGGACACGTGAACCAATATAGAATTTAATTATTGCCTATGTGCGGAGCTCACGTTGAACGCGCTCAACTTTATATAATAAAATACCATATTTTTTAAGTGAAAAAAAAACTAACCAAATTTGAAACTATCAAGCCATGTTGTAGGCTCGGAAATCCACATTACAAGCATGAATGCACTGAATTTTTCCTTTAATAATTGAATGTTGTAATTGGTATTCATCTAATATTATTGTGAGTGAGTGTATTTTTAATTAGGCAAGAATTATTTATTTTTATTTAAATAAAGCTTTTATGNTTTTTTATTAAGCCAAGACTATTTAGTTTTTATTTAGATAAATCTTTTATTTTGTGATTTTTACATGGATTATTTTGGGTGGAGTTTTGGTTCTCGTCACGTCATATTGTCATGTCATATTGTTGTTACTAAGTATATATTTTAAACCAAATTACTATAGTTTTATTTTTTAAATTATCAATTTACTATAGAGTCATAAGAGGTGGGTTTAAAATGATGTTATGAATTATGGATTGCAGGAAATATATATATATATATATATATATATTGGTTAATTTATTTAATTATTATTAACTAATTAAACTATCATTGATGTCGGATGAGGACATGTGTCATCCTCACAATGAGCCACTTGTCCTTGTTATGGAGAGTGTTCTCATCTTTTATATAGTAGATTATATGAATCTTGTTGTTCATTTCTTCAATGATGTATGATCTATTGTGTGTAACATAGATCATTCATGACAGTGATATTAATGTTTGTGTCTCGCAATAGGGATATTGGATGATGAAACAGAATGGAGGTTTTCCTTTTCTTTATGTTTCCGATGGAAGTTCTTTTCAGCTTTGTAATTTAAAGGTTTGAAATCCAAACGGGACAAATTTATACAGTCAAACACAAACTAAAATCCACAGTCCTGTGTTGATGATTTAATCAGAGGATTAACAAGATAGTAATCATCAAATTTTGTAGTCACACACTAAAAATTGTTAAATAATTAAAATCTAGATTTATTCTGTTGTTTTAAAATTTCTTAACAAATCAGTTACCTAAATTTTTTAACAAAGTATTGGGTAATAGTAAAATCAAATTAGATAAGAAAATTGTTAGAAGTGATGGATAATTCAAAATAATTTAATCTGTTATGATCATTCAAAATATTCTATTTATTTAAAAGAAAAATTATTAAAGTTTATCAATTAAAATCGAGCATTTTTGGAAAACAATATTTAAAAATAATCAAAACCAATAATTAAAATAGAATAGTAATAAAAATCGGATAGATAGTTTTTGAAAGAAAAATTTAGTTAAAAATGGGAGTAAATAAAATTTCAAAAATTTAAAATAATGAGAAAATGACACACCAGCCAAAACAATGAGATTGCCACATCATTGCTACATCGTTTCGAAGTTTTTTTTATTATGTTTATATATATCAAATTAATTCGCTTTGCTTGTAAGAATTTTTTTAAAAATACAACTCTAACTTTACCTATATGGTAAAAAATTTTAATATGGTAGGTTCCGCAAAACATTTGTGAAATATGGATACAATTAGACTTCTTCACAACAATATTCCAATGTGATTACAACAAAATATTTACTAGTACATGTGATTGATAACGAAGTATTATGGACAGGAGAATTATAAAACTACCATTTTGGTGTACCATTTTTCAAAAATACTATAAGAAGGTGTAAATTTGTAAAAATATCACTATTTAAGTATTAACTATTTAAAAGGTTTAGGGTTTATGATATAGGGTTTAGGGTTTAAAAATCATAAACCCCAAAAAGTCTTCCGACCCCTAATAAACCTTAATATCTAAAGTATAAACCCTAAATCCCAACAAGTAAATCTTAATAGTTATTAAAAATTAAATCTAAATTTTGTAAGGGTTTAACACTAAATTCTAGAAACCCTAAGTCAATCATAAACTCTATAATTTTACTAAACTCTAGCAAATTTATTATATATAATGAAAAATAGTTTTAGTCCATGATGGTAGTTTTGCAAATATAGTAAAAGTGGTAGTTTTGAAAAAGGAAATTTCGGTAAATGGTACTTTTTTGAAAAATTATTTGTGAAATGTGCCTTTTATGGCCTTTGTGAATTAGTACATGTTTTTGTTAAATGACTACTATAACCTTAATTCAGTTTTGTTTGGAAACAAAATTATAATCAATTATAGTTCAGATTTAATTTTGATTTGAATTTGACTATTTAAATTCGGAATTTTTCTTTTTGTATTTGTAAATATGTATTTTTTGTTTTTAACAACACAAAAAGAAAATAAAAAGGAAAAAAAATGTAGAATTAAGTACACAACGTCGATTAAAGAGTTTTGATTTGTCTAATTTTGTTTAACAATCAATTCATCGTTTGTCAATTGTCCATGAAATGTATCCATCGTCCATCTTTATTATTCATTGTCCATGGAATGTATTCATTGTCCATGTTTATTATTTGTGGGGGTCGGATTCCACCCCCGAAGATTGATAGCATAAAACGGCTAAGTGTTTGCCACAAAACATTACTACGGCCCACGAGCTGGTCATATGTTCACACCATCGAGCATTACAGTCATGGACTATCGATTGGTAATGACACAGTCAAGCACGGATCACCAAGGGTCCCACGACCGACAATGCATATAACAAGACATAGATCAAACTTGGCCCGCAGAGAAAGCTCTTAGGTTGTCTTACAGGCCAAATAACAAATGTGGCCCGCGGACAAGTTCACACGAACATCCCGCTGGCTACACGATCGACACGGCCCGCGGACCACGGTCCTGGACTACCCCACGGGCCGTGCAAGGCACTTGGGTCGCGGGACATGTCCTTTGACTTGTTCCGTGGGCCAGACCTTCTATAATCTCACACGACGAACCATCAAGCCTATTTTATGGACATTTGGTTGGTGGGTTCCGGTCAAAACCTCACCAAGCAATGTGCTAGCTAAGTCTCACAGTGGGTCCTGACAGACTCCCATAAGCAATGTGCTAGCCAAGTCCCATTGCGGGTTGATACACAAAGTTTTACCCTTGTATTTTTTACTGCAAGTGTACAGACA
>OVAP01001605.1:504-22926 GCA_900406295.1 Aurinia saxatilis | reverse complement strand
TCGATTCGTCGATACTGCTAGATTTTCTCTCTCGAATTTTATATTCTAGGGTTCTTATTGATTTCCGCTTTTGTGGCTGTTTTTAGCAATACTTTCCGATTTTCCCCAATCTCTCCTAGGGTTTTCTTCTTCCTTCCTCCTTTTCCAATTCGATTTCCCAATTTTTCGGTGCTTGAATCGATTAGATTCTTCTTATTTCGTTAGATCGAAAAAAAAGTTTGTCAGCAATTTAGATTCGTTTCTCATTTCTTCACGAATTAGAGAATCTGTGGAGGTTGCTTATAAAGCAGCAACTGGTGAAAAAGCTATACTGTATAAGTTTTGGATTTAGATTTAGTTTTTGGGTTGGTGAGTGTGGAATTGAGAGATTTTCCAGATTTGTGCATGGGTGAGAATGAATCATGGGCGGCTTCTCCGCCGTCTTCGCCACCTACTGGTTTGTATCCGAATGGTTTATTGCCTGGGAAGGTTGTGTCTGTGACTAGGCCACTTGATGCTGAGCGTTGGGCTAAAGCTGAGGAGAGAACTTCGCAACTTATTGCTTGTATTCAACCGAATCCTCCCTCGGAAGATCGTAGAAATGCTGTTGCTAGATATGTTAGGAGGCTTATCATGGAATGCTTTCCTCGTCAGGTTGAGGTGGGGTTTTTCGTTTTTGGATGAATCCGTTTCGGAATATGTGTTGTAATGCGTAGTGTCCGATGAATATAAGCTAGTTGTTTGCAAATATGTTGCTTAGCAGCTGAGTTTTAAGCTTTGTGTTTCTGAAATTTTCCACCTTTATATGTGATTTTTCTGTTGCTGATTCTTGATTTAAATGTGATTTTTTTGTGTTTGCTAGATCTTTACTTTTGGATCGGTACCTCTGAAGACTTATTTGCCTGATGGAGACATTGACTTAACGGCCTTTAGCACGAACCAAAATCTGAAGGATTCTTGGGCTAATCAGGTTCGTGATATGCTGGAAAAGGAAGAGAAGAATGAGAATGCTGAGTTCCATGTCAAAGAAGTCCAGTATATTCAAGCAGAAGTATACTCCCTTGGTCCTTAGGATTTTGCTTCTTTTATCTCCTTTTCTTAGTTTGGTATATGAACCTTTAATGTTATTGGAAGTATGGTTGACTCAACTGACATACTGGATTGTGTATTAATTTTTTTACTCGTGCAATGTTTCAGGTTAAGATAATTAAATGTCTGGTGGAGAATATTGTGGTGGATATATCTTTCAATCAGATTGGAGGGCTGTGTACACTATGCTTCCTCGAGGAGGTCAGCTGTCCACCAAAGAAAACATTTCACTTGCTTTCTCTTCTTGAGTTACACAGGTCTTTTGAATTCTATACCTCTCTGTTGTTTCATATGCAGGTTGATCACCATATAAACCAGAACCATTTATTCAAGCGTAGTATCATATTGATTAAAGCCTGGTGTTACTACGAGAGCCGTATATTAGGAGCTCACCATGGGCTTATTTCAACATATGCGCTGGAAACCTTGGTTCTTTACATATTTCATGTTTTCAACAACTCGTTTTCTGGACCGCTTGAGGTAGGTGTTATTGTGAAACTACTGCCAAGATTTCCTCTTCAGTTCGTCTAACTGGATTGCTTGCATTCGTAGGTTCTGTATCGTTTTCTTGAGTTCTTTAGTAAGTTTGACTGGCAGAATTTTTGTATTAGCCTCTGGGGCCCTGTTCCTGTTAGTTCACTACCAGATGTAACAGGTATTTACAATCTGCTGCCTACGTCACTTCTGAGTTAATTGTGCCGCGCAACTGTCTTAAGTACTGATTGTCTTGCTATGCAATGTTTGGCAGCGGAGCCTCCTCGAAGGGATGTTGGAGAGTTACGAGATAGCGAAGCGTTTCTTAAAGTATGTAGTAGAGTTTATTCAGTTAACCCTGCTGCTCAGGAGATACAAGGGCAGCCTTTTGTTTCTAAACATTTCAATGTTATAGACCCTTTGCGTGAAAACAACAACCTTGGTCGTAGTGTCAGTAAAGGTATGTACGTGGCTTGAAAGCTGCTGATTTTTCAGTTTTATTTAATCATATAACTTCATAATTTTATTGCTGAACAACAATCTGTGAATCTGCAATTCACATACCTTGCAAATTTTGCGTTGGTAGATTATTGAGCTTGTTCCTGTCTTTATACAATAAGAAGCTTGAAGATGCGCAAATATGTTTACTTACATGCTTGGATTTTGTTTTTGTTGTTCAATTGTGGTGTTAGGTAACTTCTTTAGGATACGAAGTGCATTTACTCTTGGTGCCAAGAAGTTGGCTAGGTTGCTTGACTGCCCCAAGGAGAATTTGATCCATGAAGTGAACCAATTTTTTATGAATACATGGGAAAGACATGGGAGTGGCCGGCGTCCTGATGCTCCTGGAAATGACTTGTGGCTATCAAGACTGGGAGACCCTGAACCCTATCATCAAGCTGAAACTGTTAGTAATTCGTCGAGCAGCAAAATAAACCAAAATGCTGCCCGTCTTGGCGGGGTTCATGGAGCTCGCAGTATGCCCGCTCAACAGAATAACTGTGGAACAGAAGTTATAGCTAAAGCAACATATCAAACGCAAAAGAGTTGGAACAAGTCTTACCAACCTGCTCAGGAAGTTAGTTCTAATCAAAGTGCTTCAAATGATAAGCTTCAGCAAACTGTTAAGCCAGAAATTGTGGTGAATAATTTTCAAGGTAGGCATCTTTTTGCCAGGACCCGGTCTAGCCCTGAGCTTACTGAAACATACGGTGAAGCTCTTTTGCAATCACGCCGTAGTAGAGCACCGGAAGCTGGAAAACGCCAAAATCTTTCTACGACAGCTGATAAGATCAGGAAAAAGAATGTGGAGTCAGAAACTTTGTCAAGCAATGTCAGATATTCGGCTGACTCATCTTCAGTTAGGCATACTCCATCGCCTCGAAGTCCTGATAGTACTGCTGATGTGAGCAGTGCAGTGAACAGTTATTATGATGATTTAGGTTCAGTTTCTGTGAACGAAGACTTCTCTGCTGCAGGGGAACAGGGATTGCAACAGGAAGAGCAAGATCTTGTTAACTCGATGGCTTCTGTTGCTGGGCAAGGGTTTAATGGACACTTTCCTTTCCCTTTTAATTTTGCCACTGGTCATTTACCATTTCCAATTGCACAGTCCATCATAGCTTCTATGGGATATGGTCAGAGGAATGTGCCCGGTATTATTCCTTCTAACCTTCCTTTCATTGAGACACCTTGGAGTAATAATGTGCAATTTCCGCAAAATTTTGTTTCTTCACCGTATGCCCATTACTTCCCAAGTGGATCCCAACCAATTTCAGAAAAGCCCAGCAGAGCTGATAATGATGACATGGGGTCTGCTGAAGTGAACGCTGACGAGTCTGACCATGATCGTTGGCACGAGCAAGAAAGAGGAACTCATAACTTTGGGCTTGAAAATGGTAGTTACGGAATGCATCAGGCAGATGATAAACGTCAGTCATCTTCTACAGAGCACAGTTTTGTACCCTCAAGTCGAAAAATACGGTCAACAAGGGGAGATGACTTAGAAAACTCCCACTCTCCAGTCAGGGGAAGCAGTCAAAATCAGAGTGAGGATAGAACTGCAGGCTCTAGATCCGTGTCTTGTGCTAGTTCCGTTAGAAGCAGGACTTCATCTGAAAGCTCTTGGGATGGAACAACGACAAGGGGCTCAAAGCCAGCTAGGGAAAGACGGAATAGGAAAGTAGTTACAGGGGGTGCATCTGCACTCTATGGAAAAGGAAAGAGTGTTCCTGAACACTCAATCCAGGTTGATGATGATAATAGAGAGTGGATTCCTGTATCAAACAATGAAATAACAGAAAGAGATGTCGGGCCTCGGCATAATATTGCTTCATTTCAAGTTCAGAGGCATCAAATACATGGTCAGGAACCAGCTCAGATAAGTGGATCAGAGTCCACAATGTCTCTTCCTCCATTTGTCCTCGGCCATGGCATGCAACAAAACGACGTTGATAATTCTGGATTTACTTTTTATCCCACTGGGCCACCTGTTCCAATCGTCGCAATGCTTCCAATGTACAACTATCAAGCTGGGGGTAATGCGCCATCAGATGGTCTGGCAAGACACCATAGTGTGGATGAAGGGGTAGAGAATCATGATCCCCGTAAAAGTGTTGACTCTTTCAGGGGACTTGAACAGTCTGAGATAGCAGCTTCTTCGCACTCCACTAGAGTTGGCTCTTCTGTAGAACCAATGGACCACAAAAATGATATCCTCAATGGTGATTTTATAAGCCACTGGCAAAATTTGCAGTATGGCCGCTCTTGCCAAAATACTCAGCATCCGCCTGTTCTGTATCCTGCTCCTGTTGTAGTGCCACCCGCTTATCTTCAAGGGCGTTTGCCATGGGATGGTCCTGGAAGACCTCTTGCTTACACCAATGTCGTGAATCAGGTCATGGCCTACGGACCCCGTCTTGTACCCGTTGCTCCCGTACAACCTGTTTCCGCAAGGCCACCCAACATTTACCCACGTAATGGTAATGAAAGTCCCAGATATCGAAGTGGGACAGGGACCTATTTTCCAAATCCGGTAAGAACTGAATACCTTTCTTGAGTTTCCATTATACTTGTGTGCATCTTTTGGTCTGTCGAGGTACAACTTTTATTGTCTGGTCTTGTGATGTGTTTATCTCTGTCCAGTGGTATTGTGAAATCTCTACAAACCTGAGCTACCTTCTACTGCTAGAAACTGGAGGTTTTACCTTTATTATTTGTGAAACGTATGGTAGTTGTGGCCCTACGTATCTTCTTTCTGCCTATCTGACTTGCAATTTGATAAATTAGGCCATGTCGTTAACAGGCTATATGGTTCGGGATCATTTTTTGTTCTATCTGCATCTGCCTTTCCTTGTTGTGACCAGTTGCTGCGTTCTCCTTTATTGATTTTGTTGTCTTTCATTTAGTTGTACTCTGCTAATAAATCTCATGACTGTTTTGGTTGGTGACACTGCTCTAAACTTGTTCTGCATCTGTTGCAGAAACTTTCCCCTAGGGAGACACGGCCTACGTCTGGCATGAGGCGCGGGAATTATGGACATGACAGAAACGACCATCACAACGACAGAGAAGGTAACTGGAATGGTACAAAGTCACGGGGTTCTGGACGAAGCCACAACAATCGTCACCAAGGTGATAACAAGCCAAACTCAAGACAAGACCGATCTGATAGGCATTGGGGGTCCTCGTATAGGCATGAATCGTCCTCGTATTCATCTCATCATTCTCAAAACGGTCCTATCCGGTCAAACATCTCACAAGATGGTNAAACATCTCACAAGATGCCTCTGGAAATGTTGCTTATGGCATGTACCGATTGCCTCCGGGCATGAAGCAAAATGCGAATTCGTCAGAGGCAGAGCCATGCCATAGTGAAAATGAAGGCTTCCTTTTTTAATTACGAAAATAAGGAATACATTGATACGTTAAGTGTAATTTTAGGTCTAACCTTTTGAGTATGGAAACGTGATGCTTTTTGAGTTTTTTAATAAGAAAAAGTTAATGATTCATCAAAACATAATTTCCCAAGTAAATTTGACTAGTAATTAGTGAACAAATTTGGCCTAGAGAAGACAAAAGTTTCGTCACATTGCAAATTATTAGAAGAAACCATTTCATTTGTAGTTAGCTAAGTTGGTCTTTTGTGTATAGTTGGCAATCAAGAGATCTTGTTTAGTCTTCTCTATTGCCTAATTACATAAACCATTTTTGTATTATTATTCAAAAAGGGTTCTAAGTCGGACCACTCGTTATGAAAAAATATCGAACTTCATATTTGATTGAAAAACATATTTCTTACTAAAAATCCACAAGAAAAAAGTGGTCCAAACGAAACAAAATACTATTCCTGAATAATTACACCGAGAGGCCATGCCTTATGACACAACAATCAACAACTTGACCAATTTAAGTAAGGCTCGGTTTAATTCTTTTTTTTTATAGTTTTTTTAATTGATATTTTTCTTTAGTCCGGTTTAATTTGGTTTCCAACGGTAAAAACAAGCGCAATTTTACTGGTCAAAACATTTACTGTGGAATTTTTTTCTATATAGATATTTCAATTGGAAAAAGGGATATATAAATTTAGAAAGTTTTTGACTTTCCATTTCCATTGTTTTTACATTATCTATACACAATTTTAAAAGGGAAATAAGTTTTAGAAAGTGTTATTACTTATTTATTTCTCCATTTGGTCTCTCTTTTTTTCCTTCTCATCTATAATTTAAGAAAATAAAATTATCAAAAAACGAAATAACACCAAGAAAATAACCAAAATATTTTTTTTTACTCTAACAACAAAGCAAAATTATAGAAATCAAAAAGTTCAAGCTAAGCAAAAACAAAATTCTATCCCGAATTCAATTTAAGATATCTTCTAAACTCCGAAAACCGAAATCAAGCCAAATCAAAATGGATACAAATCCTAGTCTTATCAAAATAAAAATATAAAAATTGAAATTTTATTAAAAAATAAGCAAAATGGAAATGTATTATAGAAACCTTATTTCCCACATTTACTACAAATATATCCATTATGAATAATTTTTAATAAAAAAGGAAAACAATTTTTTAATTTCTCTCCATTTTAGTCTCACAGTTTCTCTTCATTTTTATTTCTACTCTTATCTCTGCACACTCTTTAAGTTCCCTGCAACTTCCTCTCTCTCTCTCGATAATGGCTTACTGAAAAAATCTTCTCTCTCAAAATCACTAAGTAACGAAATGGATCTTGTTTACACTCTCTTCTTCTCCACTTCAAATTTTCACTAGATGTTCCTCATCGCCATTTTCTCTACAGTGTTTTAGTGTGAATTTTTCGTGAGTTTTAGGGTTTTCAAATTCGTCGAGATTACATTTTAGGGTTTCGAGTTTGTGTGAAGGTGAGATTCTGCTCATTATAAAACTTTTGAATTTTGGTCTTTTGCAATATTCAAAATTTGTATAATTTTGAGTTGAATTGTGAATCAGGAGTTGAAGAACTTTCACTAGATCTGCTTTCATATGAGTATTATCACATTTTTTCGTGTTCTAATTAGGTTAATTTTGTTGTTAAGGTTCTTGGATTGGATTTGATGATTCTGGGTTCATTATAATATATGAATTTTGTGGTTGATGTGAAGATGAACTAATTTGGTTAGGTTTAAAACATTGTTTAACTTTATTATATAGTTTTTTTATTAGATTAGATTCTGTAGTTGGGATCTTAAACTCTAATAAACAATTCATTGTGGAAAGTGTTTTCTTTTTATACCTTTTTATTATTATTCTAACATGTTACACTTGTATTTCTTTGAAGTTTAGTTGAATGTTGGGCCACTAGAATCGAATCTGTTATGGCTGAATTGTTATTTTCTTGTTATTCAGGTTTATCTTTGCTCTAAATTTTGGAAATACAGTGGCCAATATTAAGCTTTGTACATTTTGCATTGGTGTAAACTGCTGCTAAAAGGAACAGTTCTGATTAAGGGATGCATGCATTATACATTCAGCTGTAATGAAGAACGGACAGGTTATTCTATAACACAGTCTTCTACATTTTATGAACTTTGTTGTTTCCTCTTGCTTACGAGATGATTAGGTTGATACGTTCATATAAAATGTTGGACAATGTTAGTTATACTAGTTCTGGGAGTAAGTTGTAGATTACTAGAAAGCGAAATGATTTATCTAATTACAGTGTGCACAGGAGGTAAAACCTTCTACTCAAGCTTCACATGAGGCCCAAGGGGAACAGAAAATTAAGCAATCGATAGATGCTCCTGTACAGGATTCTGGTTCGGTATCTGCTACAAGCAATGACAGCAGAAAAGTTTCAAGACAAGATATTGAACTTGTAAGAATTTTTTTTACCTCCACTTCGTTTTAACTAAATGAGTAGGCTTTGTACTTTGGAAATGGTTGATCTGTAAGTGTAGTATCTAATGTTTACACTTTGGAAATGGCTGATGTAGGTCCAGAATTTGATAGAGCGATGCCTTCAGTTGTACATGAACAGAGATGAGGTCGTGAAAACCCTCTTGACTCGTGCGAGGATAGACCCTGGATTTACAACTTTGGGTAAGCTTTTGATGTTTTCTTTGCTTTCTTCACTTTGTCCCATTGCATCATATCTTTTCTTTCTGTTATAGTTTCAAATTCTTAATAGCTAGCTCAATTCTCTGTACTGAAAAGAGATAGGAGAGCTTCCATAGGATACTGTCTTGTTGAAGCTTGACAAAAATTGCATCGTTATAGATTCTTGAAAGTTCAAATTAGTTATAGTTCCATTTCTGACCCATTTTGTTTGTTTGTGAATACAGTATGGCAGAAATTGGAAGAAGAGAATGCAGACTTTTTCAGGGCGTATTATATTAGATTGAAACTGAAGAAGCAAATAATTTTGTTCAATCATTTGCTTGAGCACCAGTACCATCTCATGAAGTATCCCCCTGTACCTCCAAAACTTCCTCTAGCACCGATACAGAACGGAATGCATCCCATGGCACCTGGTAATAATTCTGAAACCCTATATCACCTGAAAATTTGTATACTATATTTGAAAGTACAAGTAAACGTTTTATACATGATTTCACTGTTATTAAACACTGTTGTTTCGCAGTGCAGTAGTTAACATGCCCATGGGATACCCAGTGCTACAACATCCTCATATGCATGTTCCTGGCCATCCACATATTAATGCAATGGGTATATCAAGTTGCCATGTGGTTAATGGAGTCCCTGCACCTGGTAATTTCCATCCAATGAACGCAACGAACGAGTAAGAACTAACTCCTGGTGCAAGCTGACTTATTTTTTTATGAAATTTGATTTTTATGTCTTAACCAAATATCCTTTTTGCTTAGTATGGTGATCGATACAAGTGCGAATGCAACTCCCCAAGTAATTCCACCAACCAGTGGTGGTATGTCTGAGATGCCAGCTAGTCCAGCTTCTGTGGCATCAAGTGGGCACTTTCCTTTTGCAGACATGTCGGGTATGGGAATGGACCCTTCAGTGCTCGACTCCGCATTCACAACTGATGTTGGGCCAGATGGAGGAGAAGGAGAAGTTGGGAATTCCAGAGACTCCCTCAGGTCATTTGATCAAATTCCTTGGAACTTTAGCCTTTCTGATCTTAATGCTGATCTGTCAAATTTAGGAGGTTAGTCTCAATACATCCTTTTTTTGGGTTACAAAATCTCACTTTTGTTAAATATAACACGAGCTGAATGTTGGATAAAGATTTGTATGTTGCAGATTTAGGTGCCTTGGAAAACTATTCAGATTCTCCGTTTCTTCCCTCTGACTCAGAGATTTTGCTGGATTCTCCTGAACAAGAGGATATAGGTAAATCACGAATCATCAACTCTTCTTCTTTTTATTCTTCTTCTTCTTCCACTCACAGGCTTCTTTGACATGAACATAAACCACTAGTCTTGAAACCTGTCAGTAGGAAAACCAAAACTAGACTTGGTACAGTTTGGTTCTCATACTNCTGTCAGTAGGAAAACCAAAACTAGACTTGGTACAGTTTGGTTCTCATACTTTTTAAATCGAAATTCCTGATCCAGGACTGAACCTAGTGATTGAGTTTGGTTTATAGTTTATACATTGTCATATTCTGTGATCCTCTTTTACCTTGATTACTAATCATTTATATATTTTATGCATTGTAGAGGAGTTTTTCGTGGATGTGCCTGGACCTCCTTGTTCTAATTCAGACGAAGACAAGCCTTGAATGTGAAACGGTGACGTCCATAAGCTTCTTCAGAGTAAACATCAAGGATTGTATTAAAGTAACAAATATCAAGGCTATTGTTATAAAAATAAGAGAGGGCTAGAATAAAGCTCGTGTTTGTTATCTCCTTGTAACCCCTATTACAATTTACAAGAATGAAATGATCTAGTTTTTAACTTTTTGTTGGTCATTTCTCTGATGTAGAGATGATTTTTTTTGCTTTTAGACTCATCATAATAACCATTCAAACGGCTCGTATTATTATCTAATAAAAATCTCACTTTGAAACGTTCATGTAACTCTAATGTATTGTCGCGAAAAACTTAGTAAATTACTAGCATTCTTTGTAAATGATGTTGGTAAATTCAGAGATATATGTATCGACGTTGTCCACATGAATGGTTAATATATATATATGTGTGTGTGTGTAGACGTTGTCCAAAACATATAGATTTCATTTCACTTTCTTTTTCGTAGTAAGAACTGAAAAGACAGCTAGAAACACAAAAGAGGCTGTACAATAAGTTACAAGAATCAGTGTCTTATACTCCCTGTGTTATAACATAAATGCTTAAAACTATTCACACAAGTCTGTCTGATTTTTGACTTCGGATCTCTCACGAGTTTCTAAGGTTCTTACCAGATGACTTATTAGAATCAGACCCTCGCTTGGCATACAACGAACCAGCTGCTGACACATCGGACGGCAAAGACACTGTTGCAGAGAGAGGTTGGAAGTTCGTGTTCCCGACGAACCAGTAGAGAGCCCATTTCAGGTTGCACAGAGTATACTTTAGTGCTTTGGTCCAATTCTCTTGCTTGTTGAAGCTCTGCGTAATTGAATATGCCTCCACTTTGTCATTATCGATCCTGTAAAAAGATATTATATAAGAAACTCCAAGGTTTTGTAACCTATTAACAACAGAAGATAAGGGAAGGAGGATTCAGATTTTGGTTCAAGGAGAGTGGGGACTTTACTTAAATGGAAGTTTGAGGCATTTCTCTAGTGGAATATTGTTCTCTTGATCCTTTGAGTTTGCGAAATCGGCGAAGTCTTTAAGACAAGTCAGATACAATGTCATGGCTTTATCGTACCGAGTGCTCCAAAACAAGTTCACAGGACCAAACCTGAAAGATAACCATCATACATCTTTTAGTAAAATAATGCTGAAGAAACAAAGACACAACTCACAAAAGATTCACGTAAGACCAGTACAAAACATCTGTTATGAGTTTAATTTTCAAGAATAAACCAGTAGATGACTATGCCATCAAGGCATTGATACTTACAGCTCATAAGTATTGTTGGTGCTGTCCACAATTCTAGGATAACTTCCCATAGGTTGTATTTTCACTCGACATCTTAGAAAGGGGTTAATGGTTAAGGATAAACTTCATAAACAGTAAACAGTATCAAACACACACAAAAAAAAAAAAAAAAGATTTATGAGACATTAGCAAGGATACTGAAACTTTGGCCGGAAATAGTTACACATGGTGTGGAGGAGAAGACAGGCTTGTCCCCAAGCAGCATTTATCTCATCCCACTCAACCTGGTAATATTCCATGAGACCTAAATTTAGACTTTATATGAGCAGGAAGAGGTTATTCTGCATATACAAGGAAAGCTGCATAGCTTACAGGGACTTTAGGGAGTCTTCCAAGTCGAAAGTTATTAATTGTACCAAAATCTCCATCATACCGTATGGGGAAGGCATCAATCAGTACATTCGTCTTATTTAATAACTCCAAATGTGCTTGTGAAACTTCTATCTTGGCCAAGATTGCATCTCTCTCTTCCTGTTACCAAATACATATCTTTTACACTAATACTAAGAAAGTAAGTGATGCTGATAAAGCCTTAACCTTACAAACTCAAAATTGACAACATAACCCTAATCAACAGCTGTCAAAACTAATACCAAATGAGAGAGAATTATTATTGAATATCTGTTAACGAATGAAAGCTCTGGACTCTCTAAGTCTAAAGTTGAAAGCATCATCTAGTGAAATGAGGGAGAGTCTTAAGGACATCACCAGCAACGCACCTGATGGGCTATTAGTTGAAATTGAAAATTATTGAACTCTTGCCAATACCTATGACAGAGGACACCAGAAAAGTTATAAAGCATGTGAGAATATAAGAGAGAGTATTGAAAATATATCCTTTGCCTATAAGGAAACAGGGAGAGAAATTTACCGATCTTCAAGTTCGTTAAAGCGACTTCCCTTTAACTCTAGCTCCTTCAGCTGATGGTTTACCTCAGCATTTTGCTTCTCTGTTTCTTCTATAGCTGCAACAAGCTTCCTTTCTTCTTCCTCAATCTAAGTAGAGCAGGAAACAACAACCTTGTTACTCTACATTACATGCAATTCATATTATAGTCAACCGAAAGCTGAAACTTACCTTCTTTTTTTCCTTCAGAAAGTCAGCTTCACTTAGAACGTCTTGTGTCTCTCCTTCTAACCGTTGAATGCATGCTTCATAGGCTTCCACGTCTCTGGTCACATCCTCGACTTCCTTTTCAAGTTTATCAGACAATACCCTCATGCATTCAAGGCACAATGGCTGCTCAACCTAACAACCAAAACAGAGGAAAATAACATCCTATCAGATTCATTCTATCTAACAGATATAATCTTCACCTAAGAACCAAAATATTACAAACCCATACCTGTGTCTGAGTTCTAGCGATATCGAAAGCACGTGTTAACACATTAATAGTCGCATTAAACCCAGAATTATTCGAATGCAACGGACCATTCTGTCCCACTTCAAGCGACGGATTCTGAGAACCACCAGAATCAGAAGCCGACTCAGACTTATACACAACTACAAATGATTCCTCCATTGCCTTCCCAGCTTGACTTGCATCAGGCTGAGCAGAAGCTCCACGAGGACGTGGAGGAATCCCCTGAGCTTGAGGCGGCTTCTGTCGAGGCAAAACAACAAAAGAGTTGTCCATACGTGTTGAACCAAGAACACTACTAGCTCCATGGATTGATGATCCCTGCATTGCTGTATGTAAACAATAACATTTTTCACTGTTTGTGTTACAAGTCTCATTATAAACCCAAAATTTTCATAGCTCTTAACTTATAATCTAAGGCAATTACTCAGAACAAACAATTGAAACAATCCTAATTCGATGAGCAATAGATGTTACAGAGGAAGAAGCCCTCACCGGAATGAGGAGAATCGTTGAAGAATTTTCCGGCGTAAGAATCAACGCCGACGATGGCAAGAGAGTGGTGACAATTCTGACAAACCCATTTAGGAAGATTCGGATCCACCGGGAAATTCCGAGTCTTTTCTGGAATCTCCTCTTTCCTCATCGCTAATCAAACTTTGCCCTAATTTGGTTTCACTGGAGAATTTGAGAATCAATCGGTTTGTTTTCTCTTGATGACGAAGACGAAACTCATAAGGAAGTTTATGTGTGTTGTATCGTTCAGGGAATTTGTTTTGTGAGAGAAGACGTGAAGCACCAGTGGTCTAGTGGTAGAATAGTACCCTGCCACGGTACAGACCCGGGTTCGATTCCCGGCTGGTGCATTTTGATTTTATCTATGTTTTTGTGAAACTTGAGTTTTGTTGGCTTTTGAAGGACAGTTATGGGACTTGAAATGTATTTTACTAAAACGTTTTAGAGAAAGCATATCAAACAAACAATTTTTTTAAGGCGATGCAAGTTATTCAAGTAAACCATTCGATTTTTTTTTATGTTTATGAATATATGATACATATATATGAACTGATATTAATCATTCAGGTAAGCTACTATTTTGTTTTTAGACTACATCATTTTAGTTTTTGAACCAAAAACTTCACTATGAACACATCATGTACAGTACTAAATCTATGAGACACATACACAAGAGATAAAAACTACAAGAAAACAATGGTATTAAGCTACATATACATATATGTCTACAGTAAATTAGCATCTAAAGAGAAACATGAATCCAGTTAGGTACAAAAGAAACATCCTTTGACTAACCTCAATAGTTTCTCAAGTTCTAGGTTAATTCTTGCAGAGAAGAGAGATCACGTAAGAGCAAAAGAAATGAATCCTCACGTACCTAGAAAAAAAAAATATTAATGCATAAACCTTCGTTGTGATTACACATGCATATATACGTAAAGATTCACTACGATATGAACAGAGGAAAGTGAATTAGAGAAAAATGGGAAAATAACATAATTTCATATATAAGAATATTAGAGAAAGTTTGCGCGTTGCGCGAAATGGTTTGTTTGAAGACTACATAAAATTAAATATACAAAACAACTATATTTTTAAAAAAATTAATATTATGTATAAAATGGTTTATAGATTGGAAAGAATAAAAAAATTGGTATTCAAACTATTTGAATAAATGTTTAAGATGAAACATGTGGTTACTAAACTAAGATTTGTCTTTGTTAAATTTTCAAGAATTTTTTAATAATAACAATGTCTTCTTTTGGATGATATTTAACAACTTTGATATCTTAATTTATTATTTTATTTAATCTCATCAATTTTTGAAAAACAATTTAACATAAAAATATATAATTGTGTTAATTAAACATTTATGAATTGTATAGTATATCATCATAATGTTTGAATATTCAAGGAAATATTTTTGTATTATACATATATTTTAGTTTCTTCATAAATATTATTTTGTATTAAATCATTAGTTTATAACTTTATATTCTAATCACACCGTATATCATTAAAGCTATGCTTTTAATTTTGAAAAATTTAGGTGATTGGGTACTTTTTTAAATTAGGTGTATGGTGGTTTTTAAAACATAATTTGAGAAATGGGTGGTTTTTGGTTTAATGATTTTTTTAATGACAAACCTTAAATTAGAATTGATTTTTGGTTTAGGAAAATAATGTGGTCCTATTTTTTTCCTAATAAAAAGGAAAGGAAGTTCTCACATTTGCTAAATTAAGTTCATACAAAGTGGGATCGTTTTTACATCAGTTATGGAAATGTTTTATGTAATCTTATGTCTAATATCTGTTATCAAAATATGATGCTTTTAAGTTTACTTATATTAAAGTACAACTGGACGTTCAAGCTAGATATCACTAAAGGTCCATGTCTTTTCTGTGTGTTTTAATAGGGGTACGAGGAGATAACAAATTAAATCACTCGTTAGCTAGTCTAGTATTAATGGGTTTCAAACACTACGACTTGTCGAGAGTCAAAGCGTACGTGACATAATCGGGCGCTATCAAGTAAGAGCAAATTAATTTGGAAGTCTAGCAAATAAGAAACCAATGCGATAAGCAAAATTTGATAATAAACATAGCTAGCAAACCAAGATCAAGACCGTAGCGAGTTTGTCACATGGACCAAAACGATAAGAGTCTTGGTTTCGACATGATTTTCCTAGTAATGTCATCACCTTTGCCGACATCTTCCTCAACCTATCGTCCCTCATCCTCAAAACGTTAAATGATGCAACTCCAGTGACTTGACACGCATCCACTGATCTCTCTTTTTTTCTTTCACTGTACATGTGTTTAGCCAGTTTCAACTTTCAAGGATACAATGTCTCCGAAGTCTTGTCTCGGAGGCATCACTTTAATTATACTAGCGAAACGTGACAAACGTAACGTAAGCTATTGAAAGATGCTATGGGTGAAAAAGCCTTGTCCCAGCTTAACAATTATATAGAGAGAGTTTTACAATTTACTTAATGTAACGTTAATTTCAGGTGCAAGAGCAAATTAATTTGGACACTCAACGTACAACTGGAGGTTCTAGATATCACTAAAGGTCCATGTCTTTTTGTGTGTTTTGCATCTATATTCATCATTATTTATCATTTAGATGGACTATCACAAATTCAAACATTTCTTTATGATGATACAAAATTATAAAATTTATTAGGAAAAACAATTTTTTTTGTTGTCTAGCCAAATCCAGATTTCTTTCATCAACCCAAAAATGAATGCATAAAAGAATAATACACTCAATAGTATTGTTAATTATCCGTCAACTAAAATTTACTCGATGAAACACCAAGTTGAATTATGATCATAATGAACGATATATACAAAATTTACTCGATGTTTTTGTATGTCTGTTTTTGTATATATATTCATGAAAAGTTTTGCGATATTTGATGGTTTGATCAAAAGTGTGTGTTCATACAATGAAAAGCATATGTCCCTATACATAATTATTTGGTGTCAATGAACGAATGTTTTTTTTTGGTATAATTGATGGTCGATACTCGATGATATATATATATATATATTTTATATTCTACGTGGCATAGGTAGACCAATGATAAATCAGAGGGAATAAACAGAGTTGTATACTAAATACAAAATTATGTTATTTTTTCCATTTTTCTCTAATTCACTTTCCTCTGTTTATCTCGTAGTGTATCTTTACGTATATATGCATGTAAGGAAGGTTTATGCATTTATATACTTTTTTCTAAGTACGTGGGTATTATCTTTTGCTCTTGCTTCTGCCGTCTCTCAACCTCGGGATAGAAAACTATTGAGGTTGGTCAAAATATTTTTCTTTTGTATTTGGATTCATGTTTCTTATATAACAATTTAAGGTTAAGTTGTCTATTACCTTGATTTCAACCGAAGCATGGTATAATACTGGCCCTAAGCAGAACAAATTCTCGTTTTCAACATGTTATTATTGTGTAGTTTTGCTGGACTGAACATGGTTAAAGATTGAGTCAGAAACAGAGTACTCTGTTTTCGTACCGATTACATTTACGACTTTATAAATATAACTTTATAGGAAAAAATTATATTTGAGTTCTATTCTTTTTTGTCGTAGGTATGTTTATAATCTAGTTTATTTTATTTTATATATAATCTAGTTATTGCATGAGTGAAAAAAGATGGTCAATCTCCATCATGGTCTTGGGAAACTGTCGATAATTTAATACTATAGTATGAGAGTATCTATATTGACTTGCACTTTACGGTGATGTTGTTTACTTTAGGGTTCTTGTTAATTTATTAATAATTCAATAATTTATGAGTCGTGTAAAACTCAAATTTCTTATCCACCTCTCTGTTTTGTTTAAGTTACAGATCATGGCTGACTTCGCCGTCAAGAGAATCTCTGCAAAGCTTGGTGGAGAAAGAGGAGCTCGAAAGGGTTGGGGCCAAACTTCTACACATGATCTCGTCGAGCAGATGGAGTTTCTCTACGTACGCGTAGAGAGAGCCACAGACTACTCTACCAACCCTGTAGGTTTCCCCATCGTCGTAATCAGACTCGGGAACGACAAAGCGTCTACAGAAAGTCTTCCGCTCAAACCAAACTTGGAGTGGGAGCAGGTCTTTGCTTTCGACAAATCTAAAGGCGATGTCTTGTCCGTTACCATCGAAGATGGTAACACCAATCCCAGAACCGTGCTCGGTAAGAAAAATTTCAAGGTAGCTGCGGATATTCCGACTAGGATTTCTCCTGCTACACCTTTGCCATCAGACCGGTACCGGATGAAGAATACTCAAACCGGTCAAGAGATGGAGCTGGTGATGTCGGTTTGGTTCGGTTCACAAGCTGATACTAAGTACGAAAACGCTTGGTTTTCGGATGCGTTTAATGTACTTCCTAGTGGCGTGAAAAACACGCGACCTCATACTTACGACGCAAAGAGGCTCTGTTATGTTAGGATGACTATTGTTTCAGGTCATGATTTGATTGCTAATGATGGGAAACGAGCTCCTTCGTGTTACGTGAGTGCTACTCTAGGCAATCAATGTGTGAAAACCGAGGCTGCCTCTGGTAATAACCCGACTTGGGGTAATAGAGATCTGATCTTGATTGCATCACATCCGTTAGATGGTGTTGTCAAATTCAAACTAATGGACCGAGTCGATGAAGCACATGAAGAATGCATAGCGACATTGGAGAAGAACGTCTCAGAGATGACACCCCTTAAAGTTCCTAGTTCTGCACCGGCTCTTTTCTACGCTCTTACACCAGCATCAGAACTTGAACCAGCTGGCGATGCGAATAACTTTGCGAGTAGAATCAAGATGAAGCTATCTACAGATCAATCTTATCACGTATTTGATGAATGTAGCCAATACTGCAGCGATTATCGAGCTTATGCTACATCGTTATGGCCCGGTAAGCTTGGGAAATTAGAGATTGGGATTCTAGGTGCTACGGGCTTGCCATTGATGAAAACCTGGGACACTGGAAAGAAAAGTGTGGATGCTTATGTTGTGGCTAAGTATGGGAATCAATGGGTCAAGACTCGGACAGTGACGGACAGTGTTTCGCCAAAGTGGAACGAGCAGCACTCGTGGGACGTTTACGATCGATGCACAGTGGTTACGCTAGGAGTATATGATAATACTCAAGTTAGTGTCCCAAATGGCGGTAAGGATCTTGCTATTGGGAAAGTGAGGATTCCATTGAGTAGTCTCGAGTGGAACTCAGTGTACACTAATTCGTTCCCACTTCTGGTTTTGGGGAAAGAAGGACTGAAGAAAAAGGGAGAGCTACAACTGGCGATTCGTTGTGTTTGCGTTGCCGACATGAACGCTAGGATTAAAGCTCCTTTCACCTGGATGTTACCGAAATCTCATTACAAAACTCCATTTTCATTGTTTCAGAATGACTATTTGAGAGAAAGAGCTGTAGAGGTGCTTTCCACGAATCTTGCGAACAACGAGCCGCCATTGAGAAGTGAAGTCGTGATGGACATGTTGAAACCACCTAGTAAGAGTTTCAGTATGAGAAAGTTGAAAGCTGAGTGGGATAGAATATTGAATATCGGTACAGATAGTATATTCTGTCAAAGGATGTACACTGTTTTTGCTTGGCTCCAAGCAAACATCATAACCACAGATAATCCTATACCGAAATTGCTTGCGATAATTTTCATTGAAAGCATCTTGATGGTTCCGACGTGGTTTATTGTGTGGATTTTGTCTTGGTGTATGTATCCGGCATACACTGCGTTTGGGATATATTGTCTTTGGGAACTGAAGAAGTTCTTGGAGCGACAAGGTTGTAGGATCATAAAGGGGAAGGAAGCTCCTCCTCCTTTGATGCTATTCGATGTAAAGCTCTCCAAACTCGAGTCACCAAACCTAGATGAGTTAGCCGAAGAGTTTGACACGTTTCCTGCCGCGTTTCCTGCCAGCGAGTGGGATACTTATGTTTTGAGGATGAGGTACGATAGATGTAGAAAGATATTGGAGAAACTGTCGAACTTACTAGGCGATATTGCTTCTCAAGGCGAACGGATTGCATATCTCTGTTCGTATTTCAACAATCCATTTCATTTAGTTTGCTTCCTCCTCGTGGTCATAAACATCTTGTGCATTTTTCCTTGTTGGAGTTGGATCGCCCCTTTTCTTTTCTATTGGGCTAATTTCAAGCAGTTACGGAATGATTTGCCCCCGATGATCTCCAACTTCTTCAGAAGATTGCCGAGCAAAGCACATCTCAAGCTTTGAATTTGAAGACTCACCATTCTGCTCCTTCCTTTATTTTTGTTTTTGTTTTTTTGCATTTCACCGTTGGATTTCTTTTATTTCGGTGGCTCATATTTATGCACTGCGGTCTTGGTTTTAAAGTCCATTGAACTGATATGTTTAAATTAATACACTAATTTAATTATGAGAATTATCAACTCTCAGTGATCGGCTTGAGGAAAACATATTAGCATGGTCGTGCTAAATTGTGGCTTAATAATACAATAATAGCATAAGCCATAGTAGAAAACATATTTTGGCAAAGAATGGTCGTGCTATATGACTTGATCAGGGCCTGATGGTATAATGGACATAAAACACATTTTATGGACACGAAAGGCCAATAAACTTCTGGCTAGCTTACACACTTGTAAGATTTATAAAAGAGATTTGGAGTAAATTTATATACAACGTTACAAGAAAAAGAAAAAAGGACTATACAAACAATTAGTCAACGAATTATATGCAAAGTTAATTAGTTGCACCCATCACGAGCCGGAGAGGGATTACTTCGACAAACAGGGCAAGAACTATGCAACTTGAGCCAAGCATCGATGCATTCGGTATGGAAACAATGTTCACATTCTGGTAAGCACCTAACGGTTTCTTTGGTTGCATATTCGGACAAACAAATGGGACATAAAGTATCATCTGCCCCAGTCGGGAGTCTCCTACTCTCTCCCAGCTCAACTTTTNTGGTAAGCACCTAACGGTTTCTTTGGTTGCATATTCGGACAAACAAATGGGACACAAAGTATCATCTGCCCCAGTCGGGAGTCTCCTACTCTCTCCCAGCTCAACTTTCTTGTAGGATTCAATCGTAGACTCGTCGAGGCCAGTACTTACGATGACTTCATCGCTTGGCTGCGGTGTTACGGATCCAGAAAGCCGTGAAACCACGGCATTTTGTATCTGGGAAGTGACTCTATCGGGGCTGCACACGACGAGACCGACACAAAAGGTCAGTGCGATGAGTGGTCCTATTAAGGTGAGGCAGAGTATCTTTAATACTTGTAAGCCTGTGTTGTGAAGGCCTGATTCAAAACAACAATACGGGTCAACGCTAAAAACTTTATGTATATGTTTATATTCTAACGTTACGACATTGTCTATTTGAAAATATGATATTACTTAACCAAAGTCAATGATTTGATGTCATTATATAAATGTCAACTAAATCATTTGCTTGTTTAATCAGTTGATAATTATCAAAACGAAAGAAAGAAAAAATTATCTGGATTTGAAGCTTTCAACCATTACAGATTCTTTCAGAATCAAACTTAGAGGGAAGAATTGAGAAGGTAGGTACCTGAGTTTACAGAACCGAAGCACTGGACTTGGAGAGTGGCATTGTTTATGAATCCACATCTTGAATTAGTCCTCCTCTCACAATCTCTACAATCAGGGGAGTCCCATTTTAGCCAGAGGTCTTGATCGTTGAGGTCACCAGCAAATCCTGACATGTAAGGGATAGACTGAGAAACGGGAAGAAGTAGTTTCTTGAAGATTTTACAAGAGGCTGGCATTGAACCCACGAGCTCTAAACGTGTGGCAAAGAAGGACGTTGTGGAGTTACTAAGGCATTGGATGGGTCCATAAGGGGAGGAGGAACTGACTTCTTGGGTAGGACAGGTTAAAAACGCATAGTCGAGAAGGTGAAGGGGTGAAAAAGGAGACCCTGAAGCGTTAAAGCTGAGAAGTCGCCTGGCTAAGCAGTTCTTAGGGTCGTTGAGGCGAATACGCTGGTATCGATAGTCGATATCTCGAACCAGAAACGTTTCAGAGCTAGGAAGCCTTAAGGTTGTCTCTTGCTGATCAGTGCATTGGAGGTCAAATCCTGTGTGGCCACATGACTCAGGTTGCTTGAGGGGTAGCCAGAAAGGAAATCGGACAACGGTTCTTACATCTAATTTTCTGGTTACACAAGAAGAAGGGTAGCAAGGTTTTGGATGTGATGCATTTAGGAGAGCGAAGAGGAAGATGAGGAGAAGGAGAGGGATATGTTTTGAGAAGGTCATAATGTGGTTTGGTACCAAGGGATAGGACATTGATCAAATAAGCACTACTTATAAAATTCATAGAAAAAGTCAGAGAGCAATNTGGTTTGGCACTAAGGGATAGGACATTGATCTAATAAGCACTACTTATAAAATTCATAGAAATAGTCAGAGAGCAATATATTATTAGCGTATGTAACTAATTTAGTAATAGTCATACAGAATGGTCGGCCTAAATCTTCTTATATGCATTGACATTGATCTGTTTTCATATTAAACTAGTTCAATGATCTCTCAGATCCTACTTGCTACATATCATAAGGCCCGCCTTTATGATCGGGGCTAGTGCAAAGTTTCATTATTATATTGAACGAGTAGGAGAATTTGCTTACCATAAACATGCTTAATCAATGATGGTTCAAATTATTGTATGAAAATAATTACTGTGAGAAACACAAAATACATGGAAGTTGCATCAGTGTTTCTTCATGCAAAAACAACATCAGAACGCAACACATACTTGACACCCTTGGAGACATTTCTTCCTTCGTGCAACATGCACTTGTCTCCATGGATGTGAAAGAGAGCCATACCTTCCATTGGAGCTACCTATAAAGAGCAAGCTTTTTTTTATATGATGTCACATCAAATGAAATTATAATGGGAAAGCTATTTGAGAGTTACCTCAGCCACAATACTGTTCCTCGAACCATAAAAGACAGTTTCTCCACCTACTAAAGGCTCAACTGGAGAAGAATCATCTGTCTTGCTCTTGGATTTTGATTTGGTGCTGTAACCACTTAAATATATCAACAATGTGTAATGTGTCCGCTTTCCATCTTCAAGATCAACACTTTCATCGATGTGACGGCCAAAATGCTGACCAGCACTATACCTGACAATCAACAAAGGATCTTATTTCTTCATATAAGCAGTGAAACAAAAACTTTAGGAGATTAGGAATCTACAATGCTATATCATAACTCCATGTGACAGCATAATTAAACCATTACCAGAGAATAAAGAACCAACGTCTGAGAAGTATTGAGAATGCAAACCTGTAAAATCGAATGTTTGGATTTAAGCCAACAGCAACCTTCCTCCTAATCTTGATATCAGTAAATAAACTGGAAACCCCGGATCGCCATATCGTATCCGCAAGGACAGGATCGTTCACCGAAATTCG
>OVAP01001604.1:9702-22175 GCA_900406295.1 Aurinia saxatilis | reverse complement strand
TTTTTTTTTTTTCTATTTTACTTTTGGGTAATTGTTTTTTTTTATTTGTCTCAATCGATATATTATTTATTTGAACGAAGAGGCTTGGAGCCATACAACGGAAACAAAGTCATCACACCAGTAGGCGCGTGACAAGAGGAACGCAACTAAACTAATTCGGACGCTCTAAAGCTATGCGATATCCTAACCAATTCGGACCATCTCGAGCGATATAAGAATGATATCTATGTTCCTTGGTAACACTTGTAGCAATACTCGTCGCTATCTGGTTCGCAGTAGTTTTCACCAAATTAATTGATGAACCTAGAGACAACCGCAAGGCCGTAGAAACCTTATCAAGCAAAGTTCGATTTGCCGGGAAATGTGATATGTTGAGCAATGCGTTCATGACATGATTATCCAAAACTTCAAAAAGCACATCTTGGGTAATTGTTTATAAAAAGATTGTATAAATTGAAAAAAAATCGGAATTATTGTCCATTTAATCTTTATACGCCAAATGCAGTAGCACCATGTTAAAAGAAAAAAAAAAGAAAAAGTGTGGTAAATATGGCGCCACTTCATTATTGCCCTGAAAACCCCAAATATTTGGAATCGAAATGAAGAGGCGCGAAAGGATATATATTTCGAGCAGCGCGGCAGAGTCACCCGCCAAAATTGGGCTCCATATAATCCCGTAATCCCCCACTCTCAATCTCTCATCCTCCATTTCTCTCATTCTGTTTTTGAAGCCACAATGATGACTCCGGTGAAGAAAAGTTGTGCCATCAGACCGGCAGAGTTCTATGGAAGCGGCCTTCCCCGACCTCGTTTCCTCGATAACCTTATCCGCATCGATCCACCTCTCTCTGTGCTTGACCCGCTTCTCTCTTGGGCAAGAGACGCTCACTGGTCCATGGGTGGTCTCAACTTCACCCGCCTCCGTCTCCAGGGCCGTATCGAAGGAAACGTCAACAAACTCCGAGCCCAGCTTGAGAAATCTAGCCCTCTCAAACTCGATTCCGGGAACAAGAAGAGTAAGAAGAGATCTGGATCTGAGTCTCCTCCTCCGGCTCCCATTGCTGCCAAACGTCGGAGGTACTTAGATCTCAACGACGATGATGACGAGGGGGAGGAGATTGGATCTGAAGATGAAGGCTTCGGGAGAATCAGGAGAAAACTTTCTGATGATTTTGATAGAGTCGCTGCTGAGACTAAGACTAAAGTGGTTCAATCTAAATCACCCACCAAGGACACAAGCCCCAAGAGGTCATCTCCAAGATTGGCTAAGCGTAGTTCCAGTTAGTTTTCGTTTTAGCATCTTCAAAAATCTGTGTAGAGTTTGGATTTCAGTTGAACTTTTAGTTATAAATATGATTTTCTCTGCTTTTTTTCTATGAATTTTATCATCATTTCTCTGAGTAGCCTGGATACAAATGAATACTCAGAAATGGGCAAAAATGAGAATCATATTTCAGTCTAGTATACATGTGATTCTTTCAATGTTTGTGGGAACAAAGTTGTTTTAACTTCTTTTCATTACGACGTCCTGTGACCCGACCCAATCTGCAAGACTGTTCAATCATCAATTTATACATGGGATCTTCTTCATGTGGAACAATCCCAAAGTCATCATTGAAACCTTCCATGCCTTCCATGAATAGCTGCCACACCAATGTGCCTGCCCCTGACTTCCTTCTCTTCGCTGATTTGTATACCACATCGAAGATGATTCTGTAAAACCGGTCTCTCTGGGATGGCTCATAGTCCTTGGTCAGGTTTGAGAGTCCAAACTCTGTGAACAGAACTGGCTTCTTCAGTTCCTTCATCCCGTCTTCAATGTGAGATTGCATCCATTTAACCACAAACTGTAGCTTCTCTTCAAAAGTCTGGTTATGAAACCTGGCAAAATAAACACCCAAGCAAGTCAAAATTTCTGAAAGGATTTAGACCTCAATTGAGTGTCTAGTCATATTAGACAACAAGTCTCAAACTTCCAAGAGTTTACCACAAATCTCTATTTACTTACCAGTGATCAGGGTAGACATGAACGGATGCAAAATCAATGTTTGGGGAATTAGAGTTTCGGACAAAGTCTGTTCCGAGCTCCGAGGCCCACTGTTCTGGATTAACAGTCAGTCGTTTTGGGTTGTTAGGACCATAAAAGCCTTCCAAGCCTACAGTGAGGAGATGCTTGTTGTCGATTGATTTTATGAATCCCGTCATTTCTTCTATCCAGTCCTGTGGTTTCCATAACACAAGGGTAAAAAACACATCAATGTTTTGGTGGGTGAGAAACAATCTAAATGATTCATATAAGTTAAATGGAGGACTGACTTGGAGGGTGTTGCCAGAGACATCAGTCGTGCATCGAGGCTCATTTATCAACTCCCAAGCAAAAATCGTAGGGTCATTTCTGTACTCTATTCCAGTGACCGAGTTCTTGCGGGTAAGCAGAGCCTGCAAATTAGGAAATGAAATTTCAATCTTTATAATTTCCTTCACGAAAGCTTGCTCACTATCAATCAATGATCTATGACCAATCCTATCGGCAAGGCAAGAGCCAAGCATTACCGTGAGATAGTTCTTGAAGTATTTGCGGATAGATGGGTCAAAGAAGAAGGAATCATTGGAGGAGCTAAGACCAACACCTTCTTGCCATGCCCATTTCACATACTGTGTCTTCCCTCCATAAGCTTGCAAGTTGTTAACTAAACTAAGCAGCAATCGAACATCATGCTTCCTCGCCTCTGCAATCACATGATCCAAAGCCTGACCAACATTATACACATCTTAATCAAAAAAAGAAATCCAGATGTTTTTATTTCAAGACAACATTGCAAGTAAGTCTAATCAAATCAAGCATCTGTTGGAATCTTCACACTTCACAGAGACAGGTACCTGAAAGACACGCTCATCGAATCGGCCAGGAGAGATCTGGAGAGCATTGTAGCCACCGTCATTAAACGCCCAAGTTCTACAAACAGTGAGACCCATTTTGCTTCCAACTTGAAGCATTTCACTCACAAGGAATCTACTGTGTTCATTCACCGCGTGGTCCATGAACCAATACGAGTTCCACCCATTCACATACAGAGCCTTACCATCCACCACGAACTGAGTCCCGTTCCGTTTCACGAATCCTAATAGCTCAGGCTTCTTCTTGTGATCGAATAAATCCCCAAATGAGAAATAGATGAATGTTGCACATATCAGGAACCCTAGAATCGGCAGCACTGACCCGTTCCTTGCGGGATCCATGTGACAAAAAAAATTTCAACCCAGAATTGGTGAAACTGTCGGTGAATGTTGCTCAAATTCAAACTTTTATGAAACCCAGAAGGAAATATTATCCCTTTATACCGAAAGTAGCAAGATTTTGAAAAAAGCTATCATTCAAGCTTTAGGCAGAAGAGAGATTGCAAAGACAAATTCGGAGAAAATTGTGAATATTTTAATACCCACAAAGCAGAAGCAGAGATCTATGTATCTCTTTGTGTTCTTTTATATTCGCTCACTGTAGGCAATTTTTTATATTATGTGTATCTCAGAAACCAGATGCCAAATTAAAAAGAAAAGGAAAAAAAAAAACGAATCTTTAAACTCAAAAAGATTTAACAAGAAAACAAAACATAGAGCCTAAAAAGCCCACATAAATAAAATTTGAAATATATTATTTCTATCTTCTTTAAAAAGTTTTTTTTTTGTATTTCTCCTTTTTCGCATATTGAAACTGTATTTTACACTTTTTAGCAAGTTGAAATGATTTTTTATATCTTTTTCACTAAATCCTAATAATTTCTTTTTCCGTAAGTTAAAATTATTTATGATATCTTTTGTATAAATATAATATTTTGAGTGTTATGATTTGTGATATAGTGGTTTGTGTTAGAGTTGTCACTATATTACTGTCAATGTTCGAATTCAATTTGATGCATATTATGTTGTTGACAAAAAAAAAAATATATAATATTTTGAATTTATAAATTAGATGACTGAAGTTTGACCTAAAAAAAATTAAATGGCTGAAGAGAAAAGCTCTAAGCTTGACCCCAAAAGGAAGAGAGAAAAGCAGATAAATTTATTAATCTGGAATTAAAACAGCCTAGACTAAATATGGAATTAAATTTTAATTTGAAGCATCAGGGAAAAGAAAAAGAAACAACATTTGGGATCCTTGTGAAAGGAGAAAAAAAAAGGGGAAAAACAAACAAACAGACCACATGCGTTGGAGTGTCATCAAATTCAGATATTTGAGAAAATATTTTTAAATCACTAGGCATTAACCATGTGATATGAATTGCGAACACCCACAAATTCTAACCTTTCATTTCACTTCTCATACATATTCCATATAGTAATATTTAGTACCAATCCAATATCATTTTATGCCTAAAAAAAAAAAAAATTCTATAAAAAATTTGATCAATATTTTGATGTATATAGATAGTAGACAAACTTGTTGTCTCAAAAATATATTACAAATTTGAATACTTAAAAATATTGTTTTTTAGGTTTTAATTTTGCGTCGAATCTAGTCATATATTTTATTTATCTTTGTATTTTAGCGAAAATGATATGATTTATATATTTATAAATACCTGAACATGTTCACCACAATCGTCTCTTTGCCTCTGTAGTTTTTTTTAAATGTTTTTTTTCCTCTAAAAATATGTTTAAACTTTAAAACAGGGGTCTGTTACAAAGCAAAAGGAACAATCCAACACCAAAGAAATAGCAAGCAAACGAATGTAAAGAAGAAGAAAACAACAGAGCTCGAGAGCTCGAGAGAGAACATCAGTACAAACACCAGCATCTGATTCTATCCTTCGTACGAAAACGCCATCCATAACTTGTGTAGGATGAAATAAACCAACCAACGTCTAGGGAATGTGAGCATCCGTCATCTCTGAGTCTAATAATCCTTTCAACCAAGATGGACCTCCATCTGCCACATAAGAAGTAAGCCGAAGGTCTTTTATCACACTTAAGCGATGGCCATGGCTGCTCTATTACAATGAACTTGATCATAGATAATATCCCAGCCAACTTTTCCAATTGTATACTGCAAGAGAGGTCGTAATTCATTGTGTAGCGCAGGCCAATCCCTAGATTTAGTAAGAGCCTTGATCATATCCATTTGAGATGATGCAAAAGAGACATTAGAGACTTTCAAACTATGCATACTTTCCATAGCCCAATCCCATGCTAGAAATTTAGCTGTCAACAAAGAATCCACTTGTGTAAAGGCTCTGCGGCTATGCATTAAGACTTTACCCTCCTCATCACGTAATAGCCAGGAGACTCCCACTAAAGCTTTAGATTGCGACCAAGCAAAGCCAACATTGCATTTTAGTCTACCAGTATCCGGAGGAATCCAAGATGAAACAGCCTGGACGGTTGGGACAATATGAGATGGTATGGTCTCTTGACTATGGACCCATTGTTCTGCATCTTCCCGCGCTTTCTTCACCACAACGTCGACCAGAAAGGTTTGTTCTTCAAAGACACTTTTGTTTCTGTTCTTCCACATAATCCACAAAACCCAAGGCATGGATTGTTTGATTACTTCTGGTAGTCCTTTGTGTGACATCAAACGTATCACATAGCTAATATTTTCAAATATCGAGGAACAAAACCCTGATTCTGGAGAAGGTACATTCATCATAGCCCATACCTGCCTGGCCATTGGACATTCAAAGAGGATGTGATTTATAGTATCCTCCTCGTAAGGACAGAGCCAACATCCAAAAGTTGGTTTGATGCCTCTCGTCGTTAATCTATCCGCAACCGGTAAAGCACCTTGAAGTGCCTTCCATATGAAAAATTGTAATTTCNGAGGATGTGATTTATAGTATCCTCCTCGTAAGGACAGAGCCAACATCCAAAATTTGGTTTGATGCCTCTCGTCGTTAATCTATCCGCAACCGGTAAAGCACCTTGAAGTGCCTTCCATATGAAAAATTGTAATTTTGGAGGAGCTTTAACTGTCCATCATGAGGCCAGTAAAGGACATAACGACGGTTGAGCTTGAGCTTCCCTCAGAAATTGGTGTTTTGAGCGACGATAGTTTAAATCATATCCCGACTTAACTGTGTACATTCTTGTTTTAGTCCCAGACCACACAAAAGAATCTGCCTTGGATACACAAGGCCTCTGAGCTCGTATTTTCCTCACCTCTGGCTCGGGAATCAGAGCCGACAATTTATTCAAGTCCCAAAAGCCTGTAGATAGATCAATAAGGTCAGCTACCTTGAGACTAATTTTCATCATCGAGTGTAGACTCAACACTCTGCGATATGTTCTATCATTTATCCAACGGTCGATCCAAACCCTCGTATTTTTGCCATCCCCAATAACTCGTTTCAAACCTTGCAACAGAAGCTCTCGACTATGCATAATGCTTCTCCAGGCATATGATGGTCGAGAGCCTTCCTTGGCCCCCAAAAATTCTCCATTCACATAATAACGACTTTTAAATACCTGAGCAAACAGACTGTCAGGCTCATTGAGTAAGCGCCACGCTTGTTTCGCCAGCAATGCTTGATTGAAAAGAAGAAGATCTTTAAATCCCAGCCCGCCTAAATATTTTGGCAAGGATAATCTGTCACATCATAACCAATGTATTTTCCTCTGGAACTCCTCGCTATTCCACCAAAAATCCATCATCACACTAGTTAGATTTTTGCATAACTCCACCGGAAGTTTAAAACAGGACATCGTGTAAACATGCATTGCAAGGCCTACAGACTTCAGTAACACTTCTTTGCCTCCCACCGAGAGTTGCTTCACATACCACCCAGAGAGATTAGCTAAAATTTTGTCCTTTAGATAACCAAACAACTCTCTCTTTGAGCCACTAAGACATTCCGGTAACCCCATATACTTTCCAGTCCCTCCCTCCGCAAAAATCCCTGTGATTGTTCTGATTTCTGTTTGCGTTGCAGGCAAAACAAGTTCCCCAAAGGTAATAGCCGATTTGTCAATATTTATCTTTTGGCCCGACATATTTTCATATACCCGCAATACTTCCATCATAGCTTGACTATGCTCTCGTGTTGCTTTACAAATAAGCAAGCTGTCATCAGCAAAAAGTAAATGCGAAATCGAAGGTCCCGTGGCATGAAAACAAATTCCTGAAATTTTTCCTTGCTGCTCAGCCTTAACCAGTAGATGTATTAGTGCTTCAATGCATAAAACGAAGAGAAAATGGCTCAAAGGGTCCCCCTGGCGAAGTCCACGAGCTGGTTGAATCAAGCATGTAGGTTCGCCATTTATCAACACATCATATGAAACAGACCGTACGCACGCCATTATCCAGTATATTTACATCTCACTAAACCCTAGAGCTTTCAGAATAACTTCCAAGAAAGGCCACTCGACCCTATCATACGCCTTTGACATATCAGTCTTCATCACCAAAAAAACCCTTAGCTATCCGAGGATGAACATGTAGATCATGAATCATCTCATGTGCTACCAAGATGTTATATGATATCAACCTTTCCGTCACAAAGGCAGATTGAGTAGAAGAAACGATCTCTGGTAAGAATTGCTTCAATCTATTCACCAATACCTTCGATATTATCTTGTATAGCACATAACACAAACTTATTGGTCTTAACTCTGCCATGGTCTTCGGCTGATCTACCTTTAATGAGCGAGATATATGTATGGTTCCAGTCATCTTGCATTACACTCGTTTCAAAGAAACGTTTTATGTCAGAGAAAAGTTGATCCTTCAGAATGCCCCAATACTTACGGAAGAAGAAACCAGTAAGTCCATCAGGTCCAAGAGCGCTTTCACTCTTGATGGAGAATGTTGCATCTTTTACTTCCTGCAGTGTAATCTCTCTGGTCATCCTTGTATTCATTTCGCGTGTCACCTTAGGTGTCAAGCCTTGCAATGCCTCCAGAGATAAACCAATTGAGGATGATGTAAAGAGTTTATCGAAATATGCAATAGCTATCCTTCCTTTGGCTTGAGTTGAAAACTGCTCATTTCCTTGTTCATCAATGAGAGACCTAATTGAATTCTTCACTCTTTGAGATTTGACCGAAGCATGAAAGAAAGAAGTATTACGATCACCGGACTTGAGCCATTTTTACCTACTTTTTTGTCTCCAAAATTCTTCCTCCTTTCGATAGGCTTCATATATTTCCTTCTGTAACTCAGCCAGACGTCTTGAATTTGAAAATTGTTTATCCGCTTCGAAATCCAACTCTGTTCGCAACTCTTGAATCTGGTTTTTGTGCCTACGCCATTTACTAATTGCCTGCCTACAACGCGTTAATTTCCCTAAACATGTTTGATCTCCATGGTTATTATCCTTCCAAGCTTGCTTTATCACCTCTTCAAGCTCCGGATCCTCAGCAAGTCTCTTATCAAACTTAAAGAAACTCCTCTGTTTAGCTTGAACTCCCGAACATTCCACCAAGATTGGCCTATGATTAGTTACAAGCCTTTCTAAAACCCATTGATGTGCCTTAGGGAACAAGTTAAACCAGTCTGAGTTCCCCACACATCGGTAAATTGTGCATAAAATAGTCTCTTTATTCCTTGTGTCTCTCCAAGTAAACTTGTTACCTGAGCTCTTCACACCCTTCATATCACATCACTCTAACATGGTCTGAAAGTTTTGAAAAGAAGCTAACTCCCTTGTAGCTCCACCACATTTCTCCTCATTTGATAAAATTTTGTTAAAATCACCTATCATGCACCAGACACCCTTCCTATTAGTGCCTAGTCTTGTAAGTCTCTCCCATACCCAAGCACGATATCTGTGCACTAGGTTCCCGTAGACACAAGTCAAGAACCAAATTGTTGTTCCTTGTGTCACACGTAAATCTATCATATTTTTGTTTTTGGTAAGTATCTCTATTTCAACTGATGCCTTCCAAAAGATAGCCAGTCCTCCGCTTGTTCCAACCGGCTCAACTGTACGAAACTCTTTGTATCCCAAACTTAAGTATGTCTCCAAAACATTAGCAACTCGATTTTTCGTCTCCATTAGGAATAAAATTTCAGGGGAATGTACCCGACACATTTCCCTGAGTCTTCGAATTGTCAAGGGATTCCCAACTCCCTGACAATTCCAGCTCAAAAACCTATTGGATCATCGGTGGATCAACTGGATCATCGGTGGATCAACTGGATCCACCCTTGATTGATCTCGTTTGACGCTCTTGGTTGAGATATCACCAACTTCTTCGGACTTGCGTTTTGTAGTTACCACCCCTTTATCTTTTGAATGTTGACCAGACTGAGCACTCGACAACCTCTGCTTCTTGGCTTTTTGTTGTCTTGTCCATTCACCCTTCTATTTGGAAGAGGAGGAACCAGCAATGCTAGAACTTCCACTACCCAGAGCAAACTGCATCAAGCTAGTAGGCGAAGACATCGGCTGAGCCATTTGTAGCATCCGCTTCCTGCTGTCCTCTGCTTTTTTTGTAATCATGCTCGCCTCTAGAGCAGCTTTTGTTGCGCCATCAAACTCCCCATATACTCCCGTTGCTGCAAGCAATAATTGCCCATTATCTTCCGCATCTGTAACTTCCTCTCTACCTTTGTTCTGATATGCAGAACTCATAGAGATACTCTGCATCTGGGACACACCTGTGAATTGCATTTGCGCTCTCTCCTCACCAGGAATAAGCACGAAGGCTTCAGGGTTCGTCAGTATTGCCCTAACTTGTTTTTTAACCCTTACCTCCATTGCTCTTCTTTCAGCTAACTCTGCTACAACAAGATACTGTCGCATTTCATTCAAGTAAACTTATGCTATTCGCTGTTTCCCAGTAACCAAATCAATGCCGGCCTCATCTTCTGACACAACACCAAACAGGGGATCGTCTTTCTCTAAAGGTATCTGCGTGAATAGTTTTGGCGGCGGGGGCAAGATTGCAGAAATAAAGGGACATCTTGTCTTGTCGTGTGTGAGCCTTTGACACCCAAAACATCTCTTCTTCACCTTCTCGTATTCAAAGGTCACCCGTTGCGTCATGCCTGACGGTAACAGAACATTTCTGTAATTCTTCAGGGGATTCATCACATCAAAGAAAATACGTACTCTCACAAACTCTTTGTTGTGACTTCGTGTTTCATAAAAATCAACAACATCCACTTCTCCCAGTTCCTCTGCAATCCTCTGAATCTTTGTCTTTTTGAAATGGTCCCGATATATATTGGAGATTTTAACCCACATCGGTAAAATCCTCAGATAATCATGAGGCGGCTCTGCATTCCACCTTGCAAGTGTAACACACCAGTCATCAGGTGTCCAAACACCCACTTTTAGCACCTCGTTCAAATCAACCTCCGTTCTGAAGAAGAATTGAAAACATTCCTTGGATAAGGCGATACCACGCACACGGTTGACAAGTCCCCACTTCCTAGGGAGATCCCAAATTGCATTCGATATTCGTTGTGCCGCCGAGTTTAGCAACCTGCCCTCAAGGCAGAGTTTATGATAGTCCACCGATGTATCCTCTGGTTCGTTCGGTATGATCAATGGTGGTTCATCATCAATGATTTTCATGGATTTCATCGTTCCATCAAGATTAGCCAGCATTGTGAAGGGTGAAAGCAGAGAAAGAAGAGTAAAACTCCAAGTTTTCAAAAGACGGCGTGAACCTTTTTGAAGAACCCTAAGAAGATATTTAAAGATATCTCCCAAGCCAACAAGAAACAAGAATATTTTTGAAAATCTTCCACAAAATATACTCTAAACTTGAGTAAATATGTAACTAGTCGGTAGTTTGTAGATAAACTCCAAAGATAAAGACTCCAAAACTCAAAATTGAAAGATTCTTTTTGAGTTAGAGGTACTTAAGCCCAAAAAAGAGAAAATTGATCTATTTTGATTACCATTTGTTTTCTTGAGTTTTTTTTAAATGTTTTGTTGCTACTTATAATAAGTTAACAAATAAAATCAATTAAAAAATCATTTAGAATCCCGGCAGTTCTGTCTTTTTCTTGGTCCACATAACTTATACCGTGTGGTATAATAATAAACCATAGACAAAAGACAGAAGTCAAATAATTAAATGCTGTTTACAAAAAGAAAAGAAAAACTACTTAGATTGAATGTTGTCGGTGGCGCTTTTCTTAGCACCTGAAGAATCAATGATAGAAAACTATTATGTTAAGTAACTGTAAATCATCAAAGTGTAAATTTTGTTATTAGCCATCTAAGATTTTGTAATTATATCAGTGTGAAGAGAAATGGAGACGTTGCGGCAGCCGCGGAGTTAGAAAANAAAAGAAAAGAAAAACTACTTAGATTGAATGTTGTCGGTGGCGCTTTTCTTAACACCTGAAGAATCAATGATAGAAAACTATTATGTTAAGTAACTGTAAGTCATCAAAGTGTAAATTTTGTTATTAGCCATCTAAGATTTTGTAATTATATCAGTGTGAAGAGAAATGGAGACGTTGCTGCAGCCGCGGAGTTAGAAAACTTTTTAATGGTGGTAAAAAAATAAAGTTATTGTTTGTAAATTGTAAAACAAAAACAAATTTTTTTTATAAATGGACTCAACACTCACTCATAGTATAAAACCTCTTTATCACTTTCATTTCTTACATCCTCAAATAATTATTTTTTGATGTAATAAATGAGACAATCTCTAAAAAAATTAATCACTGTTAACAATTTTTATTGCAAAAAAATATTTTTCTACGGTTGCGGTAGTAACAAACAAAGTCAAACTAACTTCAAAAGAAACGAAGAAGAAATATTTTAAAGGTTTAATTACAAATTAGCCATCNATCCTCAAATAATTATTTTTTGATGTAATAAATGAGACAATCTCTAAAAAAAATTAATCACTGTTAACAATTTTTATTGCAAAAAAATATTTCTCGACGGTTGCGGTAGTAACAAACAAAGTCAAACTAACTTCAAAAGAAACGAAGAAGAAATATTTTAAAGGTTTAATTACAAATTAGCCATCGATTTACTCAGCCATTGTTGATTTTGCCATTTTTGCCATTTTGTTTTCAATTATCCCATTTGTTCATGTGTAAAATGTCAAATTTATCCTTTCTTTTCATCTCTGTGTGACATCACAAGTTCCCAATCTGGATAAAGGCGACGACAGATTCTCCAGAACGATCCCGACATAAGTGGAGGACGTGCTTGATGAAGTGATGCTATCCTTCATTCAGATTCTCCTAGTCGCGAGCGTCTTGGGAAAAATCGACTTTTTCGGCAATCCAGAATGACGCTTCGACCTTCTTGTACATCTCCCAAATCTGTGGGTATTGAATCGAGCACATACAAATTTTGTCAGGCCTCGGAGTGAGAAGCAGCTCTTCTGCCATGGAAGGCATCTTCTTCGCTGATTTGAATGGCAAGATTTGACAGATTTCAGATGAATCACATGGTAATCTCCTTCCGATGCTTGGTTGAATGATTTTTGTATAGAGGTGTGGATGTTAGGGTTACTCCAATGAGTACTGAGATTATAATCAGGGCCACTCGTATCAGAAC